>JAASFO010000404.1:0-22524 GCA_023333815.1 Globisporangium recalcitrans
GGCATCTACCGCAACCACTACAAGGACGTCTACAACTTCTTCGAGCAGCGCCACCCGGATCGGTACCGCATCTACAACCTCTGCTCGGAGCGCTCGTACGACAAGGAGAAGTTCCACAACCGCGTCGCCGAGTTCCGCTTCGACGACCACTGTCCGCCGCCACTGGCGCTCTTCCTGCCGTTCTGCCAGGACGTGGACGCGTGGTTCCAGGAGCACTCGGAGAACGTCGCGGCGATCCACTGCAATGCCGGCAAGGGTCGCACAGGCGTGATGATCTGCGCCTACTTGCTCTACACTGGCGCGTGGAAGACTGCGGGCGGCGCGATGAAGTTCTTCGGTGCCGCGAGCTCGCTCAAGTCGCAGGGCGTGACGATCCCGAGCCAGCGCCGGTTCATCGGGTACTTTGGCGAGATGTGTCACCGAGCGCGCCACTTGGAGTTTGAGGGAAGCGCTGGCGGCAAACAAGATGATGGCGACTGGAAGGGTCCCAGAAGAACCAGAACCATTTCGCGCTGTTGTTCACCTCGTGCAAGAGCAAGCAGCTGTGAGCTGACTCGCAGGATATGTCAGATCAAAAATGGATCGGCTTTGCACAGAAACAGTCGAATAACACAAATGGCTGCTGCAGAAAGTAAGAGAGGCGATTCTCTTCTTTCATACTGAAGCCATCGCACAAAATATGAGGGTCGTCGTGTTTTGAACCACTTTCTCCTGTGTGCGCTTCGAATAGAAACAGCAGTGAGCGAGTGTGCTTTTCTCCCAAAGCGTACGCTTGGCTCCAAGTCGCTATCAAAAATGTCGATAGTTTACGCAAGTAAACTTCATGAGGAAAGAAAGCCAGCAGAGCTGGCTTGCATTTTATTGCCATGTTGTTGTCGCTCTCAAATATTTGGCCAGATTCCGATTCCACATCCCCTCATTCGTCTTTACCCGCAACGGCGCCATCCATCATGGGGTTCTGTCTGTCCAAGTGCCTGCTCGACGGCGACATGACCCGCGAGCTCGAAGACGAGCTGGACGACGCCAACAACCGCAGCTACGTGCAGCAGAACGACTCCAGCGGCGGCGCGCCGTTCGCCACCACGTCGCTTCTCGCGGTGCGTTTGCCTGCTGCTCTCTGATTCTTGCGTCGGTCGATGCGGAGTTCGCCCACGCGCGCGCATTATCACCCAGTCCACGCACGCGCTCACGCCTGTTTTGTGTATTGTGCGCCTTTTAGGCGGACGAAGTGATGTGTCTGGACGCGATCGGCGAGGGACCGTTCGGCACGGTCTACGAAGGTCGGTACCGCGGCAGCACTGTGGCTGTGAAGAAGATGAAGATGACGGCGCTGCCCATGAAGCCAGGGGCACGCGAGAACATGGAGATGGAGCTCGAGGTCGAAGCCACGCGCATGGGAACGTACGTCTGCGTGTTTGCCTGCTTGCCTTGTGAATCCATTCATCTGTCGCCCGCTCGTCCAGCCGTCGATCACGCGCTTGACGCTTTCTGAACCGAGTGGCTAACGCTTTTATTTTTTCTCTATCTCCTCGTCCTATTCGTCGTTTACGTGCAGGTTGCGCCACCCCAACACGGTGCTGTTCATGGGTGCGTGCGTGCAGGGGGAGTACTTTTGCGTAGTGAGCGAGTACTGCACGCGCGGGTCGCTCTTTGACGTGCTGCACCCACTCAAGTCCCCACACAGGCGCGGTATCGACAAAGCGCCACACTCGCGCAACGGCGCGGCGCCGCCTTCCAGCGGCGGTGGCGGCAACTACAATTCTTCCGACGGCAAGAAGAAAAAGGGGCTCAAGTGGAGTCTGCAGCTGCGACTCGCGCTCGGCGCCGCGAAGGGACTTCTCTACCTGCACAGCGCCGACCCGCCGCTTGTCCACGGCCAGCTCAAGAGCTCCAACATCCTCGTGGACGACTCGTGGAACGCCAAACTAGCTGATTTCGGTACACGCCGCGTCGCGGACGCAATGGGCTTTGACAGGTCGAGACTCGAGAGCATGGATGCGAGCGCAGGGTTGCTGCGATGGACAGCACCAGAGCTGCTCAAGCACGGCGAAGAGCGCGTGCTCAAGGGCAACGCGTCGACGGGCAACCTGGTTCCGCAAGCCGTAGACGTGTACAGCTTCGGCATGGTGCTCTGGGAGCTCACGACCGGTGAGATCCCGTACGCTGAGATGCAAAGCAACCGCGAGATCCGCGAGTACGTGCTCTCGGGCTGCCGTCCGGTAATGAAGCCCGGCCAGTCCAACATCCAGTGGGGCGAGCTGATCACACGCTGCTGGTCGCACAACCCGAGCAGACGGCCGAGCGCGGCGGAGATCGTCACGACGCTAGAGAGTATTAACAAGACCGCGGCGAAGGTGAAGAAAGCCATCGGTGTCCTCAACAGCGACCGCACAGAGTATCGCTTCGACCCGAACAAGCCGCGCTCGCGAACAAATGGAGGGACCAAGTTCAAGTCGAACGTGCGGCTCGGCGCGTCGTGAGCCAGCCCGTCGCCTTTGTAAGATAGAGAGAGAGAGAGAAAATAGAGACGAGCGAAGCCACGGAAGCAACTCGCGTCTTCAGTCCGTCGTCTCGTCGGAAGAGACGAAAAGAAGCGCGGTCGAGGTCGTCGTCATCAACTGTGCATCCCACCATTCTTTAATATCACCACCGTCCGTGTGTCGTTTAAGAAACGTACGCTGCTGCTGCAGTGTGCGATCCTATCAATTGGTGACTTCACTTTCTCTCTGCAAGTACTGTCACGCTCGCTCTTGGAACTCGTCGCGCAGCATGATGGAGATCCGTCGCGTGCGGTTCACTGGGAATTCGTTGCGAAACACCTGCACGCCTGGCAGGATCTCGTGGGTGTAGTGGTAGCGCACCCGGCCCCTAAACGCACACGCGGACACGGACAGTGTCAGTTGGCAATGAAGCACTGTGCTCGCGCAGCAGCGTTTCCTTACGTCATCATGTAGAACGAGCGCCGCGGGAGGAACGCGTCGATGACGGACTCGCCGTGCTCTTCTTTGAAGCGCATGATGCTCGGCGACAGCAGACTCACGCCCGCCACCACGCGTCCAGAGAACTAAACGCACGTATATTGATTGGGTCAGTTTGCAATCAGCCTACTGAACATTATGAGCATTCTGATCCATGCGGACGGCACACGAACCTTGATGGAGTCCACGTGGGGCTTGATGTAGCCGTCCTCAGCGAGATCGATGACGTGAACTGCAGGAAAGTAGTTCAGCCCCTGCGGCAGAATCGGAGCTTCTCGGATGCGGTCTAGAACCCGCTTGGTCTCTGTGAAAGATGCAGGCATGAGCTTCAGCTGTTCCTGGTTCACTCGCACTTTCACTGCGAATCGGACGCACCTGTGCTCCACCGCGACCGCTCCATCTCCTTGAACTTGACGATGACCTGGTCCCAGTGGTCTTCTTCGTAGCGCCGGCGCTTCAGGATCTTCATGCACTCGTCCGCGACGACCAGCTCCTCTTCTTCCGTGATGACGTCCTCCATCACACGCAGGTCGCTCTCGCGCACGAGCGGGTCAACGCAGCGCAGCGCATCGATGTTCTTCACGTCGCCCCAGAGCGTGCGAGGAGCGCCTGCAGCTGCCGTCTCCGTTGACAACAGGCGCGAGCGGCACAGGCGACGTGCAGGAGACCGACGGAGCAGCAGCATCTTCGCTCTGCGCGTTCCCTCCTGATCTGCGGGAACGCGCTCAAGAGTGAAGCGACAAGCAGCTCGACTCGTTTTTGCGATCGCATGTCAAATCTCACGACCCTCTCGAAAACGAGTATCGCATTTGAAAGGGTTCATGTGTTTGAGTGTTAAGAAGGCACTTTTGGTTGGCACAACGACAGCAGAGGCGACATGGCTGCGACCACACTGGCGACGTTTGACACGATCGAGACCGCGGACTGCGTCGAGGCGTGTCCGGTGCAGGGCTTCGAGCGCTCGCTCGTGGTCGCGACCTACCAGCTGCACAAGGCGAGCGCCGACGCGGATGCTGCGCCAGACGCTGAGACTGCGAGCGACCGCCGCTGCGGGACCCTGCAGCATTTCCACCTGCAGCACGAGGACAAGAGCGAGAGCGTGCGCGTCACGAAAGCCGAGGAGCTCGAGACGTCCAGCGGCGTTTTCGACATCAAGTGGTCCACGCACGCGCTGAGCGGGAAGGCTTTGCTGGCTTCGGCGACGGCAGCAGGGACGCTGGAGCTCTACGAGCTCGCTGAGACGGAGAGCGGCGCGCACCGCCTGCAGCACACGGGCGTCGCGTCTGAGGGAGACGAAAGCGTCATGTGCTTGTCACTGGACTGGAGCAACCGTGTGATCCCAAGTCAAGAGCCAGCGATCTGCGTCAGTCACTCGGACGGGTGAGTTATCATCCTATTGCTTTTCTTTGCCTTTGTCGGTTGGGAGAGAGAGAGAGAGAGAGAGAGAGAACTAAGCTGGTGCTTGACATGGCAACCATCATCACATCAGCGCGCTCTCGATCTGGAACGTGTCTCAGAGCGGCGTCTCTTCGAGCGCAAAGGTGCGCGCTTTGCAATAGTCACTCGCGTACGACGCAAAGATAATGACTGCTAAGTCCTCGTGAGTGCGTACTGTTTCTCGCATGCAGTGGCAAGCGCACGACCTGTTCGGCTCGCCCATCGAGGCGTGGATCGTCGCGTTCAACTGTCATGACCCGAACGTGCTTTTCTCAGGCGCGGACGACGCGACACTGAAAGGCTGGGACCTGCGAATGGGCAATGACGACAGCTCGTGCTCGCCGATCTTCAAGAACGCGCGAGCGCACTCGATGGGAGTGTGCAGCATCCAGTTCCACCCGCACGACGAGCATCTCGTCGCAGTCGGCAGCTACGACGAGCACGTGAGTCTCTGGGACCCCCGCAAGATGAAGGCGCCGCTGTCGCTGCACGGCACTGGGGGCGGGGTCTGGCGCTTGAAGTGGCACCCGCAGGCGAGCAGAAAGGTGCGGCGATACGAATAGTTAGTTGGAGAGGCGATCTGAGTTGGCGGAGAGAACTGATGGAATCGGACTGTTTCACCATTGTTGTGTCAGGAGTATCTCTTGGCCGCGTGCATGCACAGCGGCTTCCAGGTGCTCAAGACCAGCGCAGACAGCAGCACACTCGCACAAGCGCTGAGCTACGACAAGCACGAGTCGCTGGCGTACGGGGTCGACTGGTGGCGCGATGCGGCGTCGCTGGCGTCCGCGGCGCCGGTGATCGCCAGTTGCTCCTTCTACGACCGCGCTTTCCACGTGTGGCGCCAATCGCTGCACTGACAGCGTCCAGCGTGCGCTCTCTCGAGTGACGTTTAGAGATGAAGGATTTATTCTGCTATAAAATTGGCATTCTTCCAGTGTTCAACCTGAGCTGACAGCTGCTCAGTTTCTGCGCCAATTGGATTGTCACGTGCGCATTTCGGCCAATCGCTGAGTCCGCATCATGCCAGCGCAGCTTCAGGTTGCATTACAGCGTGACCCGTCGCTCTGCTTGGAGCGAGTCGGAGTCGAAGAATCTGGGCTGTCGATCCATGGATCGACACTGGAAACGCCTGAGCGCGTGCGTGCCTGCATGCATGCAAATCGATTGCAGCTGCGCCACTCTGCTTGTGCGTGTTCTCTCGCTCGCTTGCTCACTCGCCCCCAAACTCGACTCATTCTCAAACACGCCACTTGAGCAGCAGCCTCATCACCAACATCAACCGCAGATCTGAAGATGCCGATTGCCATGCACTCCAGCCCACCCGCCTCTGCGTTCTCGAAAGCCAACGCGTCCAGGATGATCCCCAAAGGCACGCTGCCGATCGTCGTCCCGCTCGTGGTGGGCTCGCTGGCGTTCGCCGAGTTTGCGCACGAGCACGAGCGAAAGCGCCGCGAGCGCGCGAAGGCGGCGACATCAGCGCAGGACGAGGAGGCTCAGCACGCGCACGCGCTGCACGACCACATCCTGTCTCCGTGGAAAGGAGCGCGATGAAGCGGCGATTGGTCGCCAAGCCACGAACTTGAATGAAGAAGAACTCCTAAACGAAAACAGCGCCGCGATGCCTTTGCGACGGCTCCACCCTCTGTCTCCACGCAGTGCGCGCGCTTTCATTTTCGAAGAATGATGAATTAAAACACATTTGGTCACCCTGTTGATTGACGCATGTTGAAGGCAGCAGTGTCGAGATTATCAGAGATGAATGGCAGCGCGATTGTGTGACGTGAAGACAAGCATGCCAGTTTGCCTTTGAGGCATTCAGCCTCCCAACTGGCATAATCTGTGCTCTCGAGCTGCGCTTCTCGACATTCTCTGGACACAACTGCCAGACTTGGAAGACTTTGGAATCGCATCATGCAACTAAATGGATCGATTGGCTGGGTGTTGGTTGCCACTTGAGGGAGGACATTTTCGCGCTGATGCAGCGAGGGAGATGGGCAAAGTTGCTTGATGAGGGCTTGTCAGGTGAACACACGAGGAGGGGTGACACGTCCGCTGCCGTTGGATCCAACCCGGGCAAGGCACATTTGCCGTAGCTCGAGGATAAACTATATCCAAGAAAGCTGTCTCTGACGACGACCAGTAAAACGTTCCTTCCGATCGACAACAAGTTGCCCTTGATCGGACTGCGAGTTCTTACAAGCGCCAAAGGGTTTCGATGCCCAGGACGGCGCGTGTTTCTTCTCCTTGGGAAAGCACCCGCATGCAAAACTCCTGTGCTTGTGCGTCTGGTCGATCGTCCTTGGTCCTTCTCAACTGTACGCTCAAGCATCGCAAAGGTGGTTTACGAAGTCGCCGCGTCAAAGTGGTCGCTCCTCCCTGCCACCTGCGATGCTGCGACCAACTCCTCTAGGGTCGAGTCGTAAGCTTGAGGTTTGTTCATACGATGCTGAGCGGACCTGGCGATTGGAACGAGGATGATGGCACTTTAGCCCTCGGGTTGCCACGACAATCCCTACGATGAAAGCAGCCGAATGTCCCTAGGTTGTAGCCCACGGGCTCTACCCTGAGAGCCAGAACTCCACCACGGGTATTTCTGTCAAATGTCACCCCTCCTGCTTGAGGCCAGTCATCGACGCACTTTCTTGTGGGCGAGGAGAAGTCACACAAGCGAACGTGCAGCCCGCCGGAAGCAGAGCAGAGCCCAGCCAGACACGCACGCAGGCACGCACCAGCGCGATCGCCTCGGATTTGCTCGCGTTGAAGTGAGCGCGTCTGTCCGTCAGCCCTTCTGTGATGGTCGACGTCCAGCGCCAAGGCAGCACGCACACAGCCCAGCAGCAGCACACCTCCTCTTCCAGCAGCACCGGGTCGTCCGCGACAACAGCCACGAGCTCCGCTCGCTCCGCAGCAGCCACGCGGACGATGCGAGCCGCCACGCCGTCCCCTTCGACGTCGTCTGCGTCGTCGGTCCACGGGGACGAGAGCTACGGCGGACAGTACCGATCGTCACTCAAGGACGACGACATGACCGAGGGCGAAGAGAGCTTGTACGGCGGCTCGATCTCGTCGCCGTACTTTTACGGACCGCAATCGGGTAGCACTCCCACCCCGCAGCAGCAACAGCGCGACGAAGAAGAGCTGTTCGCGTCGTACACGAGCACGCCGCAGCAGGAGCTGGACGAGCAGATGCGCACGAGCACCTGGGATTATTACTACCCGCCGCTCTCTAATGGGACTGTGGCTGCCGCCGCCACCGCGCCGCCTTCGTCCTCGGCCACTCCCTCTGCTCCGACTGGAGCTGGGTCTGCTTCAACACAGCTGTCGCACCACCCGCAACAGCTGCCTTCTCGGTTTCCCCAGGACCCGCAGAACCCGCACAGCAAACCGCAGCCCAACCTGTCGGGACTGCGCTACCCAGCAGCCACAAGCGCGTTCCCGGCTTCGTCGCTGTCCACGACTATGTCCACTGTCAGCACCACCACCACCAGTAGCAGCAGCAGCAGCAGTACCGTAATCAACCGACAGGGAGTCAAACGTCCCCTCGAGCGGGTCGCCGCGAGCAGTCCGATGGCCTCGCCCACTGTGTCAATTGCCAGCTCCATGATCGCCATGCGCAACATCCCGGACGCGCTCGACCTCACGCACTCAACCAGCAAGGCGCTGCTGGCGCACCCGAGTGTGGCCAAGACCGCGACCAGCACCTTCGCGCCGAACACCGTCAACATCAGCACCAACTCTATCAACTTGAGCGCCTCGAGCGCAGCGCCATCCTCCAGCAGCACCATCACCACGACCGCGACGGTGAGCAGCACGCGCAAGGTGAAGAAAGAGACGACTGACGACGACGACCACGACGCGTCGCTCGGACCCGCGGCTAAGAAAACCAAAGTGTCCCGCGAACGACAGCTCAAAATCAACGCGGCGTCACGCCGATGTCGCAAGAAACAAAAGGTGAGCTTGGTGGCGCTTTGCGTATTCGCACTTCGTACAAAACTGGATTGTTCTGATCTTGATCTCTCGACTGTCTACTAGCTGGAGCTTCAGTTCCTGCGCACGCACGTCGTCGACCTTCAGAATGCGCTGAAGGAGCAAGTGAGCCAACTCGCAGCCGCCCCTGGCCAGCAGATCCGAGCGGCGCGTCTCGGACAGTTCCTGGACGACAGCATCCACAAAGTGGAGGAGATGAGCTCTGGCGGCCGCCCAACTACGCCTGCGAACGGCAACAGCAAGTCGCTCGGTGGAGCCGAGAGCGACGCGTTCAAGTCCAAGTCTGGAGACGAGCGCAGCGGAGATGACACGGACGGACTGTCTGCTGGAAGCGACCGCGTGAGCAAAATCGAAGTGGACGACGTCCGCGGCGTCCATGCGATTGATCCGATGGTAATGAATGCGCTTCTTGTTCTTTTGTGTTTGTGTCCACTTGTTCAGGACTAACGATGGCATTGCGTATTTGTTTCGTGTCCTTACAGACCGGGTATTTCCTGAGCGACGAGCGCAAGAAGACGCTGCTCAACATCGCGTCGTTCGTGCGCGTGAACATGAGTCTCGAGAGCCGGAGCTTCTCGCCCGAAGTGATCTCGTGCCTCCCGATTGAGATGGACGGCTGGCAGCTGCGTCTGTCGATTACGGAGAAGAACTACACGATCCACAACAGCAAGTTCTTTCCGTGCAACCTCGTGGACATGTACGACTTCTGCTGGGAGACGAACGTTTCGCAAAAGATCAGCATCAAGCAGGGCAAGAAGCACTACTCGGTGGTGACACCGCTTGACAAGGACGTGGCGCACGTGTACTCGAAGACGATCGGCAAGTGGTCGCTGTCGGTGCACGGCGTCCCCAACGTGAGCTACAACAGTCTGGTGTGTCGACGGTACGAGCCAGACCAGCACCGCGCGATCATCTGCCAGCAGAGCGTGCTGGAGGAGCGCGACTTTGAGGACGAGTCGACGCTGCCGTGGCTCTTCAAGCGCTGGGTGGTCTTCCAGCCGCACGTGGTGGACGGCGTGCAGGGGACGCTCGTGGAGGCGTTCCGGACCGCCAGCTACGCGACCGGCAAGCTCATTTACAAGGAGAACAACACGTACGACAGCTTCTGCGAGCACCTCATCCGGCGCTACGCCGAGTCCAATTCGCTGCTGGAGCGCATGATGGCGCGCGACAAGCGCTTCCAGCACGTGGCGGCGATCGACGTGGGCAGCGTCAGCGAGCTGGACATCGACTACGAGGAGACTGCGTCCGACCGCATGGTCAAGGACCTGTTGCTGTTTTAACTCGGTTTCTGCTTCCCGCGCTCATGTATTTTGCTTTTGTATCCAGCAAGGAGGAGGAGTGGAATGCGTAGAGTCTATTATCTATTTAAGAAAGATATTGTGTGTGTTTGTGTGTTTGCTTAAACGTACAAGTGTTTGTTTCGCGCCTTGCGCGGCGTGTTCCATGTCACGTCGAACGGTCTCGAGAGCTCGCGGAGCGCCAGCGCCTCGTCTGTGAGCTGATCCTCCTCCTCCAGGTCGGCCGAGAAGTACGTCTCTTCGTCCTCATCCAGCAGACTCTTGCTTGCATGCTCGTCCTCTTCCTCGTCCTCCTCCTCCGACTCATCCACGTCGCCAGGGAACTCGTCGTCTATGATCTCTTCGTCCACGAACGCGCCGTGGCTGCTCTCGTCCAGTTCGGCGGCGGCGCTGGCTTCGTCCAGCTCGGCCTGCTTCTTGGCGGACGCGCGCGTGGCCTTCTTCACAGCCTTGACGCGCTTCTCCTTGCGCTTCGCACGCGCTGTCTCCAGGTACACATCGTCTCCCGTGGGTGGCCGACGGCTCTTCATGCCAGACACGTGCGCGTGCAGCAGGTCGACCGCCTGCGCAGCTTCCGAGAACGACTCGAAGCGAAACTCCATGCGGCCGTTGGTGATGAGCACGCCAGACGGCACGCTGGCCGACACCTTCATCGACAGACCGCCCTTCTCCAAGATGCGGTTCACCTCCTCCATGAGATCCCCCACGCGCGTCCCGAACGGGATGTCTTGGATCGAAATGGACGTGCGCTCCTCAGGCGTGGACGAGAACACGGGGCGGTACTCCTTCCAGCCGCCCATCATGACGCCGAAGATCTGCAGCGCGCGTTGCAACGCTCGCTCGCGTCCGCTCTCGGTCGCGAACTCCACGAGCACCTGGTACGGCGTCTTGTGGTCGGACGCGATCACGTGCGTCTTCTTGCGCGGAGTCTTGAGCTCCTTCACCGTGCCGCCGCCGCCACCGCGCGCTTTCTTCTTCGCGCCGTCGTCGTCGCCTTCGTCGCCAAAGTCGTTGTCGAGCTCCGCCAGGTAGTCCAGATTCTCGTCGCCCTCGTGGCGTCCAGAGTCCGCGTCCTCCGGAGGGCCGTTCACAGGAGTCGAGAAGAACATGAAGCGCTTCACTTCGCCCACGTGCTCAAGAGCCTCGCGCAGGTGCTTCTCAGTGACGCCGTGAGGGAGGTTCCGGTAGAACACGCTGCGGCTCGGCTGCCACGCGGCTTCGAGGCGTCCGCGACCGTCAGCGTTCAAAGCTTCCACTGCCGCGCGCTCGCGAATCAGCTTGTGCGAGTGGCGGAGCTTCACTCTGCAGATCGTCAGCGTCTCGACCGACAGATGGTGGAACGTTTCTTCGAACAGCGGCATGATCGCGTCGGCGCAGCGCGGTCCGAGCGTCTTTCGCGCGTCGTCGAGGAACGTCTGGCCGAAGGTCGTGCGGTTCGGACGCCACGCGAGCTTGTACTTGAGGAAGCGGCTGAAGAACATGTGGTACTGGCGGTCGTCCAGCACGGACACGATGTTCCACGCGGTCGTGATCACCTTCTCGCGCATCTCGGGCGAGAGCTTGGTCGAGACCGAGTGCATCGGGTCCACTTCGTCGATGTCGTGGATCAGGATGTGAGCCACGCGCATTCGCGATTCGAGGAGCGCGCGCAAGATGGCTTCGTGGCGCAAGCGATGGTGCTGAAGCGCGTTCGTGGCCAGCTCCGACTCGAAGTCTTCGTACGTCGCGTTGTTGCCAGACAGGAACGGCACGAGCTTGGAGAGCACGACTTCGTGGTACTGCTCCGGGAACGCGGTCTGGATGTTGCAGACCATCTCCTGGAAGATCTTGCGGTGCAGCTTGGACGTCTTCACGGACGCCAGCATCGCGATGAGCATCTTAGAGATCGTCTCGTTCGTCAGCTCGGACTTCATGAACTCGATCAGCTCCTCGGTCTGCGCGACCAGCATGCGGAAGTCGATGCGGTCGTTCTCGAGGTTGAACTCTTCCCACTCGGCGTCCACGGCGTCGACGTCGTAGAGAACAGAGGCAGGAGGGAGCTTCTCGAGCCCCATCATCTCCGCAAAGTGGCTGTAGCCTTCGATGTCGAGCACTTTCCGGAAATCGCTCTTCACCTGCCAGAGACTGGACTTCGCGCCGCGGTGGTGGCCTGGCGACGGTCGTTGCACGAGCTTGAGCGAGTTCAGGCACGCCAAGCGGCAGTAGCAGAAGACGATGCCAACGAACTTCGGGTCGGCGACGAGATCCGGGTGCAAGCCCATGATCTCAGGCACAAGCAGCTCGTTGGTTTCTTCCGGCTCGCGCACAGCACTGACCTCTGCACTCGACGACTCGATGGACTTGCGCGACTCCAGTTCCAGCTTCTCAATCACGTCGTCTTTGCCGTGCAGGAACGCCAGCATGTACTCGTACTCCTTCGTGTGGTTTGGACCGAAACGCGTCTCGAGAGAGCGGAGGAACTGCTTGCGCGACAGAGACGTCACGCGTGGGAGAGTAGCGTATTGTGCAATGCGGTGGATGACCTTGCCAATGTCGAGCTCCGTCATGGAGTGGCGCAGAATGGCAAGGATCCGCTCGGCCTTCGCAGTCGCTTCGTCGCGAGATTCTTCACGGATCTCGCCGTCGTTGTTGTCTCCTTCATTGCCTTCGAAGATCGGGTACCCGATACGCTGCGCAGTGAAGTCAATGTCGTGCAGCGTATGCTCGCCGCTCAGCAGCTCGGATCCTTCGAGGAATGGCGTCAAGTCCCCGTCGTCCTCAGCATCGAGTTCCCAGATGCCGCCATTGACGCTGACGACCGGCGACCGACCGATCCCGTTCACCGGAGCGTCTTTGCTGTCCGTGCTGGCATCGTCGTTTGCGTCCGACTGCTGTTGCCACTTCTGCGGATCGGCGGCGTCGCTGAAGGCGCGCACGAGCAGCTGCGAGCGCTGGTGGCGCAGGAGCTGTTGCTGCTGGCGGTGGAAGCGTCGGCCATTGGCGATCGCCGCGCTGGAGCCCGGGCTCGAGCCACTGGCGACGATGCGCGCGTGCAGATGCACGAGCGAGTGCTTGAGAGGACGCAGCGGCCGCATGGAGCTAGGCTGGCTGGGAGGATTGCTGCAATTGCTCTTGCGCAAATGAGCTGCTGGCGATGTGCGAGTGAGGAATTGGTTGGCGCAAATCGAAACGACCTCTCCAAACGCATGGTATGCTGTTGGGTAGTTTCGTTGTGATAAAAGATGAGACTCCGTCTAAATGCGAGTGTGATCATTTCTATGCCACCGTTTCTATTTTCAACCGAGCTTTTCTATCACTTTTGAAACGACACCTGAAAACGAAGTGGAACAGAGCAGCATGAGAAGAAACCAACGAACGACTGACGCGTCGCCGCAGCAACACGCGGACAAAGCGACGCGAGGCAAGCCAGAGGGATGCCGCACGAGGGCGACGCCAACAAGCTCAACCGCGAGCTGCTGCGCTGGATCCAGAGCCTCGATCTCGCCTACTCGATCAAGAACGTCAAGCGGTGAGTGTTTGCCGCCAATTCTTGACAGCTGAGCTGCAGTGAGGCGTCTCACTGTTGCCCATTCCGCCAACAGAGACTTCTCGAATGGCTTTCTGGTCGCCGAGATCGTGTCGCGGTGCTACGACAAGGACATCAGCATGCACTCGTACGACAACGGCATCGGGATCAAGGTGAAGAAAGACAACTGGGACCAGCTGCTCAAGCTCTTCAGCAAGTCCCCGGACCTGGATCCGCTCACTGCAAAAGCGGATATCGACGCGGTCATCCACTGCCAGAACGGCGCGGCGGTCGGTTTCCTTATCAAGTTGTACCAGTGTCTAACCAAGCGGACGATCCAGCCAACTTCGATTCCGTCGCAGCAGCCTGGAGCAGCAGGTGGAGTGAGCATGCCCATCGCGAAATCCATAGACAACGTAGAGGGAACTCCTCCATATGCAAAGCCCACCGGCTCGGCGCTCATTCGGGAGAAGGTGCGGGACCCGGACATTGCTGAGATCGACGACGAAACGCAGATCAATCGCAAGGTGCGCACCATCCACAGCCAGCACGAAGAGACGCTGCAGCTCGAGCGACTGATGACAGACACACCGGAGCGGTACCCGTCGCTGCGCAGTGCGAGCGAAAACACAGCGCTGCGTGGGGCGACGAAACCCGTGCGTAATGACGACAGCCCAGCGCTCATGACGCAGCACGTGGTGACGGAAGTGCAGATCAAGTCGATGAGCGAGAAGAGCTTGGAGAGACTCCGTGTCACGCGCGAGGCAAAAGAGAACGAAGCCGTAGGAGGGTCAACGTTGAGCGGCGGTTCTGGCGCGTCCTTCGACTCCCATGGAGGTCGAAGCGGGTTGAGCAACGGCGCAGGCGGAGGGAGCAGGAGCACTGCTGACCTTGTTCAGAAGCGGAAGCCGCTGGATCTCTTGAACGAGGTTGTGGCGCGCAAAGTGTCGTCAGCGGGACTCGCTTCGAAACTGGAGCAGCGAGGAAAAGACAAGTTTGAGAGCATTATAGATGCGGTCGCTGACGCGGAAAGCGCAGATGTGCTCGCAGATCTGGTGGACGAAGCCGGTCTTCTCGCAGTCGCGTTCCTAGATTTCCCAAAAGAGTTTTGGACATTCATTGGGCTCGTGTACCCGCTGCTAACCGACAATGACGAAGACCATGCCCTGTTTCAGTCAACACTGGAGGTTTTGACGAATGTCGGCCGCCAGTGCGTCAAGCGAGACAGCACAACCTCCGCGTTGCTGATGACAGAGAGCATTCTGCCGAAGATCATCCGGGACATTCGCGGAAATGCTGCCAAGCGCGCGCCGTTGCTCCAGATCGTGTACTCGTTCGTCCCAGACTCGGTTCTTGTGCACATCCAGACAATCAAGCGTCTTCGAGAGGGGCTGCGTGACGACATCCCCGTATTTATCCACGCGCTGTCGATTTTGCTGTACATGGAGAACGACTTGGACGACGCGTTGGTGGATCTCTACCATTACTACTGCTGCATTGGACTGGAGACGGTGTGTGAAAAGCTGTGAGCGGCGTGTCTGTCGATGCTCGTGCCTTTTTTGTCGTATGATGTGTCTCTAGTGGTAGACTTGCTGCCGCGCGATATCAGCTCATGCAGTTACCCGCGCACTGGGACGCTGTAGCTGTCGCGAAGCAGATCTTCTACGAATGGAAAACCCAGGACCACGCAGACTTTGAAGTGATTCATGTCCTGCACAGGTGCTTTGAGCAGCTGCATGCGGCGGGGAAGAGCGAGCAAGCCGTCATGCTGGACGACCAAATGAAGGGGTTTGTAGTGCTGGGTCTTCTGGACGCGGGAGGCTGTGCTCTCGTGGCTCAGCTGGTTCTTGACGTGCTCGCGTCGTCATCTACTATTGCCGACGACGTCTTCCAGCACGACGTCCTGATCGAGTGCCTGCAGAAATTGGTGATGAAGAATGTCGACGACGTTCGGCAACAAGCTGCCGTGAAGATGCTGCGCGACGCTGGCACGATCGACCCGGCATGCTCCCAGAGTGTTCGGCGCTGCGTGCAGACGCTCCGTTCTTTGTGCGACGCGCTGACTTTCAGCGCGTCGCTCTTTGCGGTTGCGCTCGACATTGGAGCATAGGCGTCAGATGGCAAACCAGATCATTCTGCGCGTCATTTTCAGTATCTGCAAAAGCCAATGCACTGTGCGAGCATCCCCTTTTGACTCACTATTCGACACATGATCGATCTGTTTGGAAGCGGATTTTTCGAGAGCGAGCGCGTGAGCGCGCCAGCACTGCGACCAAATGGCGACTTTGGATCAACGTGACGAACGACATCACTGCTCTCCGCGACGCATTTCCTCTGCATGCGTGCTGTCTCGCGGAGGATCCATCTTCGATGCAGCAGTTGGTCTCGATGAACCAGGAACCAGCGATTCGCACCAGCACGACGTTGCGTGCAACGCCTGCCTTCGCTCTCTTCGAATGCGTTTAGGATAGAAGGAGGCAGCCACGTGATCCCTCGTGGCTCCACTGTGTGAACCCAAGTCCAATCGCGCTTCGAGAAAGTTAAAAACTGAACCACCACGCACTTCCTCTATCTTCTGATGTTGAAGTTGCCAGACATCACCAATTTCGATAGTGGGAGTGCAAAGTGGATCCTCTGAAAAGCGATATTCGAACCTTGTCGCTTCGCAGCATACACTTTCTAGAGGATGGGATGCAGAAAACAGCAAGAGGCGCACACACACGAAAGCATGCTGAAAGGCGTGGACGTAAACCATGTCAGTCCACAGCTGCGCGCAGTCCTCTCACGCATCCATCCTTTCTGCTTTCCAGCTGGCTGCTTGGCGACTGCGACGAGGGCACTAGTCTCATGCAAAGCAAAGTGCTGAGTGAAGTCTCAAAATTCGATGACATTTACTAGAATTTTAAATAAACGATAGCAACAATGCACGCGCTTTACCCACTGCCAATGCACCCGACTCAACACACCCCGCCAAAGCGCCACTCCGAGTCACGGACGCCCGTCTCCCACACACACACAAACCACACGCCTCGCTCGCGCAGCTCACATGCTCGCCATGCTCACGTAGTCGCTTGACGGCGCCTGGAGCGACGGGTACGCGTAGTGCGCGCTGCGCAGGTACGAGTGGTGGAGCGAGTGGCTCATGGCGAGCAGGAAGCCCTGGTCGTCGCCCTTCTGGTGCTGGTTCTCGAGCGAGGGAAGAAAGTTGTCGATCCAGTCGAGGGACTCCATCTCGTGGCTCGCCGCGTGGCTGCCGAGGCTGTTGCTGTAGCTGCCAGCGTGGGGGTGGTGCGTGTGGTGGTGGGCGGGATGGTGGTATCGATGCGCCGCTTCTACAGCATGTTGAGCAAGCATCATATCCATGTCAGTGGGGGAGGGGGAGGACGCGCTGTATTTACCCAACTTACTGCGCGGTACCATGATTGCCATGTCCTCCGCCGCCTTGAGGTACGCGCCGCCGAAGGTCGCCACTTCAATGCGCTTCATGGTCATCCCCACCGACGCGTGCGTGGGACGGCGCGCGCCGGTCGGCGTCTTGAAGCCGAGCTGCGCCGACTTCTTGCGCGCGATGCGCCACGCGAGCTCGGGCTGGTCGCGCAGGAAGAACTCGTTCGAGAACGTGCACACGACCGCCTTGGACTTGGTCCACTTCTTGAAGTTGAAGTAGTTGAGCTGGCGCTGGAAGCTCGTGTACTTGCGGTGCTTGAAGTACTTGGGCAGCACGTACTCCATCATGCGCTCCATGTCGTGGATCTCGAACGCGCGGCCGTTCGGCGTCCAGCGCAGGATCTCGTTGCTCTCGACGTCCAGCATCTTGCGCAGGTTCCTGAGGAACGGCGCCACCTCCTTGGACTTGTGCGCGTCGCCAGAGGCGGCGGCGTCAGCGGAGGTCGGCGACGCGACCGGTCTCTCCATGCGCTTGGCGTTCATCGCCATCATGTTCAGGTTCATGCTGGTCGGCGATGGTGTGTTGAAGTGGCGGGCGAGAGTGATTGTTTGGGTTTGGAGTTTGCTTGGGTTTGAGCTGACAGAGGCGATGGAGCGCAGAACGATGAATGAGGCGTCTGGGTCGGCTTCTAAACGCCTCTTGTTCCCACAGAGAAGCGCGCTCACTCGAGAGAGCTCATGAGCGCCGCCGAGCACCATGTTCCTTCTGCATTTGGGTGCGAGCGCTTTGTTGTTTCCCGCACGTGGCTCCAAAATGGGGATGAGCCGCCTTGCTCGCACAGAGGTTGGCCAGATGCAGCGAGAACAAAGGCGACTTGCATCAGAGGGATGCGCTGCGAGAAGCAATCGCTGTGACTGCTGCTCCTCCGCACCAATCACCCAACACACACACACACTCACACTGACAGTTTCGGCGCAGTTGTCTTGTGCCCTTCGAAACCGTCCCTCAATGCGCCAGCCGCACACACACACTTTTTTTATTTGCGGCGCACTTTGCGCTGACAAAGGCGTCAACTGCGCGCTTCCACAAGTGCTCGGAATGGTGTTTGGAGCTCGCACGCGATTCCGATTCGATCTGCGCTGGATATGTGTCAGCGGCGATCAAGCGATCGATCGATCAATCAATCGCCTGTCGACAGTGGCGGCATTCGAGATCGAAGCTCGCCCAGTTTCGTTCTTCCGACACGTTCCAAGGTTCGCTTTCGCATGGATCCATTCTCGTTGTTAACTCCGCACCATCACTCGAGCTGCGACTGACAGACGACGGGCTTCGAAATTTTGGATCCTGTGTGTGGCGCTGTGGGTACTGTACGAGGCGAACCTGGTGGTGGCTGCTAGGAGAGGATCAGACTTCCAGCGTCAAAGAAAGCGGACTGGATCGAAGGCACGACACGCACGCCAGTCGCTCGGAGCAACTCGGGTTCGCCTTCTCTCTCGCGCACGAGCCTGACTGTCTGGTCTGACTGAGCGCTTGGTGTGCTCGCACACTCCTGTGAGTGCGGGAGGGGAGTTCTGCAAAGCCCAAGATGTCCGAGCCCAGCTGAGCAGAGCCGAGCGCGTCTGCTGCCGCCAAAGCCGCCAGTGTTGGCAGGCGTGCGTGTTCCAACCTGGTGCCGCTGGACTTTTCTCACAGAACGTCTGGGAAAGCATTGTCGCGACTCGACTGAGTCGCAGAGATGGAAACACGCTGCGTTTACGTGTCCGTCAGTCAACACAAAAGTGTAAAGGCGTTTTCAGCATGCTCGTTACGGAATCGGCTGGGAAAAGTGTCCATTTCCCCCACGAGTTCAATAGTCTGATAAAAGAAGAAGAAAGAGAGACAAACGGCGCAAACTTCACTTTCGTTCTCCTTCACACACATTTTGGTGAAGCGAGAGAGGGCAACCAGCATTAAACGCGAGGAGGGTGGATGCGCGATCGACTGGTTCTGGGGCTTGCATCATTTGCATCCTTGTTCTTCCACCCACACCCACACGTCCCTGCTTCCCGCCATCCTTCCACGCCAGTCAGATGATCTCCAAGCAGGCGAGCAATCAAAGCTCTGCACTTGTGCTGTGCACTCGAATCACATCGAAGACGACTTCTGGCGCAGGGTTCAGCAGGTGTGACAGACAGATAGCCTCGCAGCGATAATGGTTGCAGCCAACGGAGCCACTCCAGCCTGATGCGATGAGGTTGAAAAGCTGTGGCTGGCAGCGACTTTTTCCTCGACCTGACGACGCACGCTCTTTGTGTCGCTTTCAAGCAAATCGTGCAGACGGGATGAACCTGCAGAAAAGCAGT
The DNA here is from genome assembly GCA_023333815.1 of Globisporangium recalcitrans. Classification (NCBI taxonomy): domain Eukaryota; phylum Oomycota; class Peronosporomycetes; order Pythiales; family Pythiaceae; genus Globisporangium; species Globisporangium recalcitrans. Next base: position 18,942 of record JAASFO010000404.1, read on the forward strand.
CTGGCTTCAACAACGTCGCTGTCTGGTCGTCGCATCCGCCAAAGAGACAGCCACTCTGTAGATGACGAGCACGCTGTCCAATAATTCTCAGCGAATCTCGAGCGAGTGTGAGTGCGAGCCAAGCATCCACTCGAGATAAACTCGAGTTCGATTCTGCGCTCTCCATCTGGTCTCTGGCGACACAGATCCGCTGAGTCAGGGTCGACAGTCCCTTTTCTGACGTTCCTGCGACTCGATTAGCGTCACAAGCACTTTTGCAGTCGATCGCGGGGTGCAACTTGAAGTCAACCTGCGAAGCCAACTCTGCAAGGCAAACTCAAGTTGTTCTCGGCGAGTTTCCTCTCTCGCCCACATCAAATCCTAGACCAGTTCGCAGATGCGTGCTGCACGAACGGGGCTGGACGCTCCAGAACCGCACGAAAGCGCTCGTGAGCAAGTGGGCTCCAGAAACTCTGGAAACACGCTCAGCCTGCACGCACTGAAGTGCGCTTCAAATGTACCAAGCTGCATGGCTCTGCACAAACCAACTGCCTCGGCTCCTCGTGCGTTTATCTCTCGCGCAGAGACAGCCAGCAATATCATCGTGCCCACGACAATTTCTCCCCTCGTGACTCACTTTGCGTTCTATTATTCTCCTTTTTCTTGTCCGTGCTTTGCAACTCCCAGCGCATTGTCAACATTCCCACACTGATGCTGAAACTCCCGAACCATCCAACAGCGAGCTCCTAGTTCAGCTCAATGAGCACGTGGCCGTCCGTGACAAAGTCGCCCTCCTCGCAGAACACGTCCTCCACCTTGCCGTCCTTGGTGGCGCGGATCACGTGCTCCATCTTCATCGCCTCCATGATCAGCAGCGGCTGCTCCTCTTTGATGCTCTCGCCGCTCTTCACGAGCACCTTGATGATCTTGCCGGGCATTGGCGTGACGATCTTGCTGTGACCGATGCCGCCGGCGGCTCCTTCCGCGGCTTCAAGCGACGGCAGAGGCACGCTGAACTTGTACTCGTAGCGCTGGGTGCCGTCGTCGCAGAAAATGTGCACGTCCTGGTTGTGCACCACAGCTGTGCCCTTGAACTTGCGGTTGTCGACGCGGATCTCAAAATCGCCGCGTGGAGAGATCGCCCCCTTCGCGCGCACAGTGACAGGCTCTTCGTTTTCGTCCATCAGCGTCAGCTCGTACGCATCTCTGGCGTGGCACTTGACGCCCACCGCCACTTGCGAGCCCTCGTGCTTCAGGTGGAACTTGCGCTCGAGCGTCTCGAGCGATCGAAAATGCTTCAGCGATTCCTCCGACCACGGAGAGTTCAGCTCGCCGTTGAAATCCGCGAGCGGGTACGACTCCAGCTGCTCGAACAACAGCAGACTCACGGCGGCGAGCGCCTTGGCGTGGGTAGGGAACTTGCCAAGCGGCTCGAGCACTTCGTCGCCAAACTTGTTGAGGAAGCTCGTGTCAACGCCGCCTTTTCGGAACTCCGGGTGGGCGGCCGTGCGCGCGACGAATTCGATGTTGGTCGGCAGACCCACGATCTGGTACTGGTGCAGCGCCTTGATCAGGCTGTCGAGCGCTTCTTGGCGGTTTTTGCCGTGCACAATGAGCTTCGCGATCATCGGGTCGTAGAAGATCGACACCTCATCTCCTTCGATGATGCCCGTGTCAACGCGCACCGTGTCGGAGACTGGCGGCAGGCGCAAGTGCTGCAGCTTGCCACTTCCTGGGAGGAAATTGCTGTTCACACATTCGTACACTGTCGTTAGCACCGTCCAGTACGAACAATGCGCAGTCACACAAGTGACGCAAATGACTCACTTGTACGGGTTTTCGGCGTAAATGCGCGCCTCAATCGCGTGGCCGTGGATTTTCAGGTCTTCCTGCTGGATCGGCAGTGTCTGGCCCGCCGCGACCTTCAACTGCAGCTCGACCAGGTCCTGCTTCGTGATGAGCTCTGTGACTGGGTGCTCGACTTGCAGGCGCGTGTTCATTTCCATAAAGTAGAACGACTCGTCCTCGTCGAGCAGGAACTCGACAGTACCGGCGCCGACGTACCCGACCGCCTTGGCAGCAGCGACAGCAGCGTCGCCCATCTTCTTTCGCAATGCCTCCGACATGTGTGGCTAGAATGGACAACAACAACAACAACAACCAAAGAGCGATCAGAACGAGATGGCAGAGCACCCCTTTCTTGTGTAATTGCAAGCAGGGACCCACCGCTGGAGCTTCCTCGAGCACTTTTTGGTGGCGACGCTGCACGCTGCAGTCGCGCTCGAAGAGGTGCACGACGTTGCCGAACTTGTCGCCAAACACCTGCAGCTCCACGTGACGAGGCTTGCGCAGGTACTTTTCGATAAGCACGCGCGCGTCGCCGAAGGACGCCTTGCCTTCGCGCTGGCAGGCTTCGAGGCTCTCTCGGAGGTCCTTCTCATCGTCCACGATGCGCATGCCCTTGCCGCCTCCACCCAGCACGGCCTTGATCAGCACAGGGTACCCGATCTTCCTCGCCTCCGCCTGGAGCGTCTCGAAGCTCTGGTCGACGCCGTGGTAGCCGGGGGTGACAGGGACGCCCGCGGCGATCATGATGTCCTTCGACGCGCTCTTCGAGCCCATCGCCTCGATGGCTTTCACTGGCGGTCCGATGAACTCGATGTTGGCATCAGCGCATGCGCGCGCGAAGAAGGCGTTCTCCGAGAGGAAGCCGTAGCCCGGGTGGACGGCTTCAGCACCCGAGAGCTTGCAGATCTCGAGGATCTTTTCGTAGTTCAAGTAGCTCTCGTTCGCTGGCGCAGGACCGAGACGGTACGCCTCGGTGGCCTGCTTGACGTGCTGCGAGTTGGCGTCCGCGTCACTGTAGACGGCGACCGTCTCGATGTCGAGCTTCTGCGCGGAGCGGATGACTCGGAGCGCGATCTCACCGCGGTTGGCGATGAGGATCTTGCGGAAGCTGCGCGGCGCGGCGTCCGTGGAGAGCAGGCGGCTCGTGGTGGTGGCGGCGCGCAGCAGCTGCGCCGAGCGCGCGGATCTGGAGAAGAGGCGCATGGTTGTGGAGAGCGACGGGTTGAGTGGCGGGCGAGCGAGTGATGATGTGTACGTGCGTGTGTGGCCAGCGACTGGTGCGTGTCTGAGGTCGTCGAGTTTGGCTTTTGACGCAGTTCGAGAGTGAACACGGCAGTGACGAGTTGAAGCGATCTCTCTCTACACGAGCAGCAGTGTTCTTGTAGCGGGTTGAAGTTTCTGCAGAGTCTTCCAAACAAGTGACAGGAAAGCAAGATCAGGTGACTCGACATAGAAACGTTTCTAAGCGAGTCTAATGTTCGCGTTTCTAACGATGTCGACGAAAGGCAACAAAGAAAGGGGATCGGTCTAGCAGGTAGTAATAAACGAAACTACTGCGATCAGTAAAGGGCTATTTTCCTGGCGATTGCAGCACTGCAACATACAACAGATTGTGACTATGGTCAAGTTGGCACGCGAGTGATGCCGTGGAGCATGGTGTCACTGGCACGTGCGGAGTGGGAAACGGGGAGGCGAGCCCATATACACTGTGAGCGGTCTCGGGAAGGACAGCGAGCCCGCGCGAGAGACGGCGAGA
>JAASFO010000405.1:0-22508 GCA_023333815.1 Globisporangium recalcitrans
AACAGAGAGAGAGAGAGAGAGAGAGAGAGAGAGAGAGAGAGATACGCATTCACACACAAACACACAAAGATGAGCATTGTCTTCGAGCGCGTACACATGATACATGGCCAATGGACTCGCGCCGCACAGTCTCTGGAGAACGTCGAACCCGTGACGGGGAGCACCGTCCAGCGCGCGATGCTCGCCTGCGTGGCGCCGGTCTCGTTGCAGCTCAGCGCTGTCGCCGTCGCGGACGAGCTCGTCGCGCTCAGCAGACTAGTTATCAGCAGCACACTCAAGAGCAATAGCGCGCGCATAGGCAGACGCGTGTCGCGGCGATCGTGGCAGCGACTGCATGTTGTGAGTTGTGGGCAGCAAATGGGATGCATCTTTTTCCGAGGCAAGATGCGGGTTTTAGCCATCCGAGAGAGCGCGCGGTGCTCGAAAGGACGCGGATCTTGACAGCAACGTCAATAGCAAACATGTCATAGGAAATGGAGTGTTGTATTTGCCGTTGCTAGATGATTAGCATTAGCTTGACTGCTTGCTACTTTGCTCGTCTCGTCTAGTCGTTCGACAACTACCAATACTGGTCTTGTGCTTTGTCTGGTTCTGCTCTCACAGGTACATGTATGTGCGTCGAATCTCAGTGTCGAACTCGTCGAACTTGTGGCGAGGCTTGCCGCATCCAGCGCAGCCTTTGAGCCAGCACCAGAGCTCGCCGTCGCTCTTCGCGAGGAGCTCAGCGTACGCGACAGGGTGCTTGACAAGGTGCGCAAACGCGCGTTGCTCATGAGCGCCACAGCGAGCAAGCGCTGTCTGCGCCAAGCGCACGAGCGACGCATCGAAGCGCAGACGGCGTTCGAACGCGTGGAGAGCGCTCAGCACCCTGGAGACGGACGCGCGTTCTTCGGAGCTCGCGAAGACTGACGCCATCTTCTCGGTCGCGTGCAGCATGGCGAGTCTGAACGAGACGTCGCTGTGCTGATACGCCAGCGCATCGACGCTCGGGAGGACTTCGCGCTCCGGCTCTTGGACTTGAGCGCTTGGGTCGCTTGGCGACTCTGTTGCTGCTGCGTCCTGGCGTGGCGCGTTGTCGCCTCCAGTGGTGCTTGCGGGTGGTGGGCGTCGGCAGCGCTCGAGGCTGTTGATCGCAGTCTCGACGGCGACGTAGGCGCTGATGGCGACGGTGGACAGCACGCTGTCGATCAACTTGAGCACGCCGAGAGCCAACTCGCGGAGGTCGCCGCTTATGGACGCTGGCGCTACGGCTTTCTTCCACGCCATGCGGGGCGAGTACACGACGAGCGCAGCTGCGAGCGCGATGGGCGAAAGCAGAAGACAAAGCGGCGCGAGCCAGAGCGAGTCGGCCACGCGCATCGGAAACACGGCAGAGCCGCTGTCCGTCGTTCTTGTTGGTCGTCGCTGGTGTTTCTTGCTGGGAGCTTGAGCGGGCGAAGCAGGGAGTGAGCTGCTCGTTTGCTCGCGACAGATCCACCTGGCAATCAGCGTGGCTGCTGCTTGAGACTGAACTTTCTCAAGTGCTGGGCTGCATTTTGCACAATGTATCCATTTCAGAAAGTCCACATCAGCGCTTTCTTCAAATGGGTTCAAACACATCTTGATGTCCACAAATCACCTTTCATAGTGCGTATCTCGTGCAGCATGCATTGTAAAAAGGGGGTTCGATCGCAATACCAGCTAGAAAACAATAAACAGGTTTGTCTCCATACTTGCTATCGACGCCTCTGTATCTTGCCAAACAGAAGTGGCTCGCTGATCAAAACTGCAGCACCCCCTGAGCTCATGGGCGGATCGGACCCTCAAGCAAGCTCGAGAGCCCCACCTGCTGACCCAAACGCCGACCTCAGCGAGCAAGAGGTACGAATTGTTCACGGACGAGATGGAGTTTGTGTGCAGCGCTACAGTGTTTGGAATTGCGTGTGACCGAATTTGGTTTTGTGTGGTTGGTAACTTAGCTCTACTTCGCAGAGACAACCGAGATCCCGGGCGTTCCCATCGTCTACCGCAACCAAAAGGTACGTCCATGCCTGGTTCGCCAGCATGTGAACCAGTATCGCGATGGCTCAGCCTTAGCTCATGGCGTTTCTCTCTCCCTCTCTCTCTCAGTCGAAGTTCTACTCGCCGGCGAAGAGTAGCGCCAGCAGAGAGCGCGACGAGCTCGAAGAAGCCCAGCGGACACACACGATCCAGTGCGTCAAGACGCTCTGGGAGCGCCGCGAGGAGCTCACGAGCTCTGGGGGTACCGCCAAGTCGGTCAAGGATCTGAGTCCTGCGACCTCCTGGAGTAGTGGTGGCGACAGCAAAGCAGCAACTGGAAGCAGCAGCAACTCGAGTAGTAACCTTGGCACCTCTGTTGATCAGGAAGAGTGCGAGAGCACCATCAAGCCCACGAGCCGCGAAGTGCTCGAGAGCGCCAAGATGCACTCGCTGATCAACGCGATCGCGTTCCAGTACGTCCAGATGGACAGAGTGGTGGCGGCCGCAACCGCGTCCACAAGTTCGAACCTCAAGCTCTTTGGACGCCTGCGCAGACTCAACTTTGCACACAACGACCTGCAGTCGTTCGAGCAGCTGCTCTGGCTCGGATCGCTGGGGACAAAAGCTGAAGAGGTGCGACCACGCAGAGCATCGCTTGATGCTGAGCGATGCATGGACATTGGTTTGATTGCCTTACAACCTGTTGGTGGTTGCTCTCTCTCATACTGTAGCTGTTCATCTCGAGCAACGCGATCTGCGCCAAGGTCCTGCTGAAACGGTTCATCGGAGCGCGGATAAGCGTAAGACGCACAGCTTGAAGGGACTTGGAGGGTATCTCAGGTCTGTGCGTTGGAGTCTCAATTGCTGACGCTACTTTGCTTTTAGAACACGCTGCGACTCAATGGCGAGGAGATCTCGGCGAGTGACCGCTACTTGGGCAAACAGCTTTTCCCAAAAGCCGCCAGGCGATCCAACAAAGCTCTCGAGTTTGCGCCGCCCGAGACAACTCCCTCTGCATCTCCGCAACAGATGCTGCTGACTCTGACGAAACCCAGCAACAAGGAGAAGGACGCGCTCGCCAAGCCCACGACACGCATCGGCACGTGCAGCACTGCGGCGCTCGTCGTTGGCGACATTTTCTCGACTGCGAACGACATTGAGCGGAAAGCGGCGGTAAAGTAGCTCGCATGTTCTACTGCAGTTGCTCTTGGTTTCCGTTGGGATAGGCGCCTGACACTCGGCGTGCTGTTTCTTGCAGGTGCTCGAAGACGCGTGGCGAGGCTTGCTGACGTCGATCGTGAGGGTACGTTGCATGACTTCTTTTGCTCTTCCATGCGACCGTTCATTCACTCTGTTGCTTTGCTGCTGTACGTCGCTCTCTGTAGGAAACGCTGCAGGACATTGAGCGTCGCGATAGCTTCATGTCCGGATGCCTCGAAGGACTGTGACAAAAGAGGAGCTACAACGCGATAGAATAAACGACAAGCGAATGCAGTTTTCCCATTCACGAAAATGCAGTGGGGTGTGGCAGCGAGTCATCTATTCCTTGGTGTCCATCTTCTCAGCCTTAGTCACGTCGCCCTTCTCCCCCTTCTCCTGCTGGCGCTGCTTCATTCGTCGCAGCACCTTGTTCGACACTTTCTTCACCACCGTCGTCGAGTCCTTCTTCGCTTTCTGCACGTTGTAGAGAATGCATGAGTGAAGCAGAGCATGAGTACATGCATGCACAACCACGCCACGGAACAAGACACATGCAAGCACAGCTCGTGTCGCAGCCACGTACTCGTTCGCGCTTCATCTGCAGCTTCTCCTTGCGCTCCTTCTCCTTCACGACCTGCTCGCACACAACACGCAAACAAACGAAGAGACCCATGAGCATCGCAGCCACAGAGACAGACAGACAGACAGACAGACTGGTGGGAAAGCCGCACGCACCTCCAGCTCGTACTGAGCCTTGATCTTGTTGCGGTTGTTCTTGCGCGACATCGTGAGGTTCTCTGTTGCAGTGGAGCTTGCTGACTGATGTCGCTTCCTGCTCTTAGACTTCTTGTCTTACTGGATCGCCAATCAAACTCGAACCCTCCCAAACACGATCTGTAGGGTTATAAACCAACATTAATCACGATTTGGTGCCTCCGATTTAGATCCGCCCTAACCATCGATCAAACACTCTTGGTAGACTTTCCAATACATTTCCCAGAAAATAGTCCATCACGAATGTTTGATCGATGGTTAGGGCAAGCAAAATGAGTAAATCGCATTGGCGAATTGCCCGAACGAGAACTCTCCTGAAGGGGAACTTCCCTACATGAGAGTTTGAGACTCACACTTTTGCTGTGATCTTGAGAACTGTAAACTGCCACCTCAAAAGATGCTAAGTTCGGCGAACCTTCTGTTAGGCAAAGGCAAAGTCGAGTTGGGTTACGGCAGTGTAACCCAAAGTGTGTACCCCGTTACAGTTTCTTGAATGCTATTCAGACAGTTTCACAAAAAGCAAATCGAGCTGTTTTTGTCATTTGCTGCCTCCATGCATTTGACTCACAGTCACTTCGAGTGAGATTGAGACGGTCGGTGAAATGACGTCGCGAGGAAGACGCTCGCAACAGCCCCCGCGCTTCCGAGCGTCCTTCTCGATTCGCAATCTGCGGTAGACCCATGCACCCTCACCTCTGCCACGCCAGCGCTGCAGAGCTCAGCAGCTCCCTCTGTGTGCGCAAAACGCGAGCACGAGTCGAAGCTAAGACGCCAATTTGTGTTGTTTGTGTGTGTGGTGATTGATGGTGGTGACTCATTGATCATTGCTGCAGCTCCACGCTGACAGGAGTAGCTCTTGGCATCGGCATCGGCTCGGTCAGTGTGCTGTTCGCACTTGGCAAGCTTGACGACGAAGAAGAAAGAGGACAGCCGCGCGGTGGCGACTTCTTGCAGCACGAGGCGCTGCGCTACGGATCGCCGTCGAGCGCAAACGTGCACGTTCGATCCGGATACGTCGTCTCGTACGACTATAGGTGAGCCAAGAGCAGCAGTGTGTGCGAGCAGGCAGATCTGGCGATCATGCTCCTACTGGTAAGCACTTGCTAATAGTGTCTGCGTGGTGGCGTTCTCTGTGTGCAAATCTAGAACGCGCAATGCGTCGTGGGTGCTCGAGTACCTGACCAAGGACTCGCTGCGCGTGGTGGACGACACGGACCGCACCAAGTCCAGCTTCACAGTCGACGTCCTGACCCCCGAGCCATTCCGCGTCCACCCAAGTCTGTTTTTCAAAAGCGGCTACGACAAAGGACACCTGGCGCCAGCGCGTACGTAGCCAGTCAGGCAACCAGCAGCGGCCGTGTCGTGCGCACCTATTGACAAGCTGGTGAGCTTTTGTGTGCATGCATTCTGCTCTTATAGGCGACATGACGAACTCGCAGCGAGCCATGAACGAGAGCTTCCTCATGACCAACATCTCGCCGCAGGTGGGCGTGGGCTTCAACCGCGGCTACTGGTCCCGCTTCGAGGGCTTCGTGCGCCACCTCGCTGGCCAGTTCGACGGCGTCTACGTCGTCACGGGACCGCTCTTCCTGCCGACTGTAAGTTGCCTTTGTCGACTTTGTGTTCACGCTGTGAAAGGGTGTCCATGACCTGCCTCCCTTCTGTCACTACTACCTTTTTCTATTATTGCTGCAAACCTGGACACAGAAAAACAAGAAAAGCGGCGAGTACCAGGTCAAGTACCCGCTGCTGGGCACCCCGCCGGACGCCGTGGCAGTGCCGACACACTTCTTCAAAGTCGTGCTCGGCCGGAAGAAGAACGGCTCGTTTGCAAGTGCTGGCTTCATTCTGCCCAACAAAGTCATCTCGGAGAAGAAAGAGCTCACGGACTTTCTCACGCCCATCGACGTGATCGAGAAGCACGCGGGACTGCTCTTCTTTGACAAGGTATGCAGGAAAGACATCGCGTATCCGTGTGTAGCTGCTCTTTGTGGACATTGGAAACTCAAGCTCACACATTTCGTGTTTCTCTGCATGAACAGCTCCACAATGTTGAAAAGGTCGAGCTGTGCAGAGAAACCAAGTGCACGCTCGCTGGCGCCGCGTACAGACGAGCGATCTCGGACAAATGATAGAACGAGGTGTATGTAGAGAGAGAAAGAGAGTGGTTAATAGATGCGAACCAGCTTGCATTCCGTCTTGCTTCAGTTTATCATTGTCAGTGAAGAGTTGGTTAGGCATCAAAAACTGCCTCAGCAAGAAGAAGCACTGCCCAGCTTCCTTCTGTTGTCCTCTCCTCTACTTGCGCTGTGGAGCAGGAGGCTTGGGCTGCTGCTGGTGCGACGGCGGTGGTCGGTTCTGGTAGTATTGCACCGCTGGCGCTGGAGCCCCTGGTGCATAGCCCTGAGGATGGAACGGATCGGCGGTCATCGCTGGGTACGCACCATACTGCACAGGCTGCTGCGGCACTCCCACTGGCACCTGTGGAGGCGCAGCGCCGTACGGTCCAGGCATCGCAGTGTACACTGGCACAGCGTAGGCTTGCACTGGAGCTGCTGGCATCACCGGGGACATCGCGCCAGAGTACCCGCTGCCGCCACGACTGTGGTGCCGATCATTGCTCCCACCTCGCGAGCCTCCCTGCGACGCCAGGTTGCACGTCGTTGTTCGACCCTAGTGAGCATAGAGAAACAGAGGGAGAGGGTGAGAACCTTGCTTCAGAGTTGGCCGACAAAGACACAGAAACACCACGTGAAGAACTCACATCGATGAACTTCTGAGGCTGCTGGAGCGCGCGGTCTGCCGACGACTTGTGTTTGTACGTGATGAAGCCAAAGCCCTTGCTCTTTCCCGTGTTGCGGTCGATCGCGATCATCGCTTCGTCGAGCTCGCCGTATTTCTGGAACTCGGCGCGGAACGAGTCGTTCGTGGTGTCCCACGAGAGCCCACGCACAAAGAGCTTGCGCTCCGACTCGTCGCCAGCGTTTGACGGGTTGTGCTGCTGCTGCTGGTGCTGTTGTGGCTGCTGCTGCACAGGCATCTGCACGCCGACCATCGGGTACATTTGGTTCGCAACGGGCGTGGTGTACACTGTGTGCGATGGTCCAGCTGGAGGCGGCGCACCAGCAGCCCGAACTTGTTGCGGGTGCTGGTGTTGCGGGTGCTGGTGTTGCGGATGCTGGTGGTGCGATGATGATGACGACGACTGTTGGTGATCGTCCGAGTGTGGACGGACGGCAGCCAGGTTGCACGTAGCTCTTCGACCCTGTCAACAAAACACATTGCAAGAGGATCAGCAACTCGTTGACAATACCACCACCACCGTCAACAACAACCCGAGATGTACAAAACCTACATCGATCTCCACGATCTGCTTCTCGACCGCCCGCTGCGCGGCGTCCATGTCGGCAAACGTGACGAACCCGTAGCCTCTGGACTTGCCCGTCGCCTTGTCGTAGATCACCGCGCCTTCCTCGACTTCACCAAAGCTGCTGAACGCGTCCTTGAGCGTCTCGGTCGACGTCTCCCACGCGAGTCCCCGGATGAACACTTTGCGGTGCGCGACGTCGGCGCTTGCTACGGTCTTGATTTCATTGTAAATGTTATCATACTGAGACGCTCTTTACGATTGCAACAGGTAGACCCAGTGATGCAACACAATGGAAAGAGAAAGACGGCAAACGCGCGAATGCAACCCAACCACACGAAATACGAATAATCACAGAGACAACGGCAAGAACAACAGAAACATCGCCACATACCCATAGCGCATACAAAGAAATGGCGTAAAAAGAGCGAGCGACCATTTGCATCACACACAGCGCCAGCATCGTCATAGAGAGAGAACACACAGCAAGCAACAACAATTTCGTTTCGATCAAAAAGCCGCACACCACCACGATAGCAACAATAGCAAACAGCATTCGCGCAATAGACATCGATCACCGCAAAACAAGACACCGTCCACACACAAAAGCACAAAAGCACACACACAAAAGCACAAACACACACACACTTACGCGCTCGTGAGGATCTCCACCAGCTGCTCTCTCGAGAACGGACCCAGGAGCTTCATGATCTTCGCCTTCTCCTTCGCGAGCTGCTGCGCGCTGTCGCCCGCACTCGTCGGCTCGACTGCCACGTCGCTGGTGGTAGGAGTCGCTGACGTAGTCGCACTGTTGCTGTCGGCAATGAGCTCGGACTTGATGGACGCGGCGGCGCTTTTGTTGCTGTCCGAAACGCCGGTCTCCTGCGCGACCTCGTCCAGCTTGCGCTTCTTGTGCTGCTCCGTGTCGCTCATTCTTCGCGCTGCTCGCTGCTCTTCGTTCCTTCCTTTTGACTCTTTAAGTCTGCAGCTTTTGCTGTTTCGCTTGAGATTCGTTCCACCAGTCTTTTCGTCAGCAGCTCGAAGATCTCCACCAATCAACGATCTTGCTGACTTCTTATAGCCAATTGCCTACCGCTTCGAAACACTTTCTGCCAATCGCTATCGAATGAGTTGCAATCTAGCAACTTTAGATCACAATATAAAACCGGTAGTGCTTGGTTGCAAAATGAGAGGAGCAAGCAAACAAACCTTAAGTGAGCGAGCTGTCAGTCAAAAAGGACTGCTGCCACTTTCAGCAAAGAGCGTTGAAGATGCTGAGCTCCTCGTCGCCTGCCACTGCCAGCTCCAGGAAGCCCCCGACGGACTCAAAGCCCCCGCGCAGTCTCAACTTCAGCGCCGCGGGCTCGTCTGCGGCCGCACTGGGTCTGCCGCCCGCCGCGCCTGTTCGCTTCCCCGAGGGCGGCACCGAGGTCGTCGTGAAGCGCAACCAGTCCAAGTACGACTTTGTCAAAGTGCGCGTGTGGGTGGGCGACCACTTCTACGTGCTCTCGCGGTACTTGGTCTGTCGCGCGCTCGTGAGCACCAAGGTATTATTGCACGCAGCATGATATACAGAAGGGCGATCGTGATGCTGATGGATTGTGTGTGTGTGAAGATCAACTCGAAGGACGCCGTGCAGATCTCGCTGGATCTAAAGCGGGTACGTGGATGGATGGCTCTGTTTTGACAGGATATCACCATTACGATTGTCTGTCTCAACGACCCGCTCGTTTGTGTTGCTACTGTAGACGCTGGTCGACTTGGGGCTGACAGACATCATGCAGGTCAGTGAGTGATGGAGCACACACCAGTTGGATTTGTTCTCTTTCTCACACTCATGAATGCCGCATTGTAGGAGCAATTCGAAGACTTTCTCTACAAGACCATGCTCGTGTTCGGATACGGAGAAGCGCACATCTCGTGCTATCGAATGATGTCCAGGTGGGCACGCTCTCTCTCATTTGCCATCCAGCTCCAATGCGTCCATGCACACTGACAGACCGAATCCTATAGTTTCCACCGGAACCGCGTGCCGCTGCTGATTATACTCGCGGGCACGTCCTGTACAGGGAAATCCACGCTCGCGACAAAGGTGAGCGACTTAGTTCCCACGTCGAGTGTGTTGATGCAGTACTGGTAGAGTCGCGACTGAGCCTCTTTGGTTGTTGTGCTCATCGTGCAGCTCGCAGATCGGCTAAACCTCTCCAGTGTGCTGCAGACGGACCTCATCTTTGAGCTCATGTGCAACTTCTCGGGGTGAACTCCTTGTCGTGTATTCGATATGTGCTTTGGAGCTGCCTGCTAATATCGGTCAATGTCTTGCTTGCTGCTCGTTCAGGCGGGAGGAAACGCAGTACCACAGTGAGGAGTTCCTGTCGCAGGAGTCGCTGCTCGAAGAGTACAAGAGCGACTGTGACGTCGTGCGCAAAGGCGTCACGTCCGACATTGACAAGTGTCTGAAAGAGGGCAAGTCGCTCATCGTCGAGGGGTTCCACATCGACCCGCGGCTGTACCAGAAAGAAGTTGCGGTGCAGGTGCACACGAGCACTGAGAAGGCAAGCGGGTTCTCGGGCATCGTCGTGCCGTTCTTGCTGACGCTGGACGAGAAGAGCCACTGGGAGTTCATGACGAACTGCCCCGACCCGCGGTATCGCTCGGACAAGGCGCAGCAATTCGGGTTCCCGAACCTGCAGAGCGTGCAGACGTACCTCAAGGACCACGAGAGGGAGCCGGGCGTGATCCCGTTCAAGGAGATCCCGATCAACCTGCACTCGTTCCACGAGACGCTCGACCTGCTGCACGACATCGTGCTGAAGCGCATCGAAGAGGAGTACGTCGTCAACAACACGGAGGAACCAACAGCAACTGCAGGAGGAGGAGGGAGTGAGGGCGGCGTCTGATCGTGTTGCCACTTGACATTTGAGCTACAAGCCGACGAAACACCGTGTTGTAATTATCAGATACTGCCAACGCCATGCACACATGTACCACCAAAATGCATCCGAGTCACAATGGACACCAGCATGAGCATGTGAGCATTGCAAGCAGACAGCCATGAAGACGCAAGGGATCAATAATGAAGAGTCGATCGCATGCGGCATCGACAGGCGCAGCCAACTTGAGCTCTTTGAGCCTTTCCTGCTGGGGTTTACCCTCCCAGACAGAACCCCACACAGCGTCCGCACCTTTTCTGAATCGCTCTGCTTTCTCACGCTGATTTACCAGACCACGTCCGAGGCATCAGCTGGCCACTCGGCTCATTTTCCATTTTGGTTTGGCATGTGTGTTCCTCTCAGACTCATGCTGCGATCACGACGCGAAATGGCGAAACTCCAAAATGAGCTGCTCACTCGCTCGCTCGCTCAGCTTGTCGCAGCTGCAAAAGAATCCAGCGTTTGACTAAGTGCATCAGTTGAGCCATTTCGCATTTTCGTTCGTGACAACCAGCAGCAAACCCAAGAGCCCCCCAAACTTCTAATATCGCAAGCCACAATAAACGTGAAGCGAATGAATATGACGGCATCCCCAGCAAGATCGACAGCCCAGGTGCTGCCACCGCAGTACTCGAACCGCCTCTTCCGCTCGTCGTTCTCCACGTGCTTCTCCGTGTACCTCGCGGCGCGCAACGAGCTCTGGTGGTGCGCGGCGCTGGCGCTGCTCGTGCTGCTCACGTCGCTCAACTACTGGCGCGATCCGGTTGTCGGCTGGCGGCGCACGGTCGACATGGCCGCTGTGTTCCTCGGCATGGCGTACCACATCTACTGCAGCGCGTTCTGCGAGCAGCGGGTGTACCAGGCGTTCTACCTGCTCTTCATCGCCAAGACTGCCTACTGCTACATGCGCGCGCGCGAGGCGCCAAACAAGGACGTGTCCTCGGCTTGGCACTGCGGCGTGCACATCGTCGGCAACCTCGCCAACATGCTGCTCTACACGGGGCTCGCCGTCTGAATGGATGATGTCATAAACTGGTTTGGGCAATTGTGTATGAATTGTTATAAAGCCCATCGTATTGTACACACAGAAATGCTCGCTCGCTCTATTGTTGCTGATATCCCGTTTCCAGCTCTATCTCTAGTCCGCCCGCGACGACGCAAAGTCCGAGTTCTCTATCCGCTTGAGCGCCTCCAGCGTGCGCGCGTTCACGCGGTCCTTCGAGAGCGCTGTGCGGTCGCACGACACGTCCACGCTGTAGGTCACCGACGCGCGGCCGGATTTCGGACACACGTACGTGTCGGTCAAGCGGAACGACAGCTGGAGCGGCTCGGGGAAGCACTCGCGCAGGATCGCTTCCATCTTCTGCTCCGTGAACCCGTCGTGGGTCCAGAAGCTGATCCCGCGCGTCCACTCGATGGGGAAATGCGCCTGCTCGCACACGTCCTCGCGGCAAAACACGTGCGTGAGGCTGTCGGGCGTCCAGAACGCCTGCTCCTTGAGCTTGTACCCGACCGAGTAGTAGCCCAACTCGGCGAGCTTCTCGACCGGACACAGGTGCACGTTGCGCACGATGAAGCCCGCGTCGGCCGCGCAGTGCACGATCTGCCACGTGTCGCCCCACGCGCGCGGCTTGGTGTCCAGCGGCGTGCCGCCCTGACCGGCGCAGAGCGTGACCCAGACCAGTCCGTCGCGCGCGAGCACGTCCTGCGCGCTCTGGAAGAACTCGCGCAACAGCTGGCGGTGGCGGTGGATCTTGTTGCGCTTGCTGCCGCCCTCGGCAAAGTGCGGGAAGTTGAACACGATGCGATCAAAGAGCAGCGCGGTGCAATCGTCGGACTGCTGGCCACTCTCCTCCTCTTTCGCCATCAGCAGCGACGGGTACTGCCTGAGCTTTGTCGCGTTCACGTCGTGGACGACGCGCACGCCTCCGTCTCGCAGCTCGTCCAGGATCACGCTCGAGTTCGGGTACATCTGCAGCAGCTCGTCGTGCGTGTCGAGCGACGTCGCGGTCACGGAGAGCTCCCCACAGGCGATCTTGTGCTCGTTCCTGCGGAGAAACGCGCGCGCGAACGAGAAGTTGCCGTCGCCGACAATGAGCACGCGCTGTGCATCGCCGTTGCTTTTCGCGCCGACGAGTCCGAGATTTGTCAGGTCGCCGATGCACTGGCTGTCGTCATCTGATGCCCTGTCAGGAGTGGGTGCGGGTGCCGATGCGCTCATTGTGATGTCGAAAGTGCTGCCAAGTCGTCGTCGCTGGGTCGTCCACGCGCGGAGGTGTCTGTGAGGATGCAGCTTGTGCCAGCAGCTTCGATGAATGGTTGTGACCATTTGGCGCGTCAGTCAAGTGTGGCGTTATAACCGACAGAACCCGGGGCTACTATTGACATTAGAAAGACAAACGCTCTTGCTTTCCATTTCTCTCTTTTTCAACCAATCAGGTTGTGTGCAGTTCTTTTTTAGCCAGCCAACAACCCTGACTTTCTCATTATTTTCAGCCAACCTCATCGTCTATTCAAGCGACTCACTTCAACTTTGCCAGCTTACAAGACACGCATCATGAAGGTTGCGCATGAGTATGAGTGTGTCTGTGTCTGTGTCTGTGTGTGTTGTGCGCAGGACGAACCACATACCTACAAACAACTGGTGAACACAGACAACACACCTCGATTTCAGCGAAAGAGCGACATCCGCGTTGACTGACTGCACAGGTGAGGTGAGGGTCGACACTCTACAAGAAACGAGCGATAGGAATGCGCCACACACAGACGAGGAGCTCTTGCTTGCTGCTGTGGCTTTCGAGTTGAAAGAGGAAGAAAAAAGTGAGAGCCAAAGACAGCTCGCAGCCTCCGCTAAAAGACATCCTTCGCCTGCACTCGCTATAGCTGGACAGCACACTGCTGTCTCGCTGTATTCAAAAACACAAACAACGGACAGTGGCAGCAAGAAAGGCAGCAAGCAATGGAACACATTGCTGCTATTTGACTGCTGAGGATGGACACGATGAGGCTGTTGTAGACTTGACACATTCACACATACAACAAACGCTGTTGAATACTTCTGCTAACGCACTCTGCTGCTGCTGCAGCAGTCCAAGGATCAACCGCTCTGCTGCCACCTACTGCACCTAAAGCAATCGCATCTTAGGAGAACCACTGATACCAGAGCAGCGAGAAGATCAGCACGACCAGCGACGGCACCAGCAGCGTCACGATGCGGCGCTCCCGTGTGGACGCTGGTGGCAGCGGCGCTTCTCCATTGCTGGCGGTATCTGCGGCTTTGCCACCGCCCTTCTTCTTCTTCTTCGTCTTCTTGCTGCTCTCATCCGCCTTGACGCTCTGCTTCGTCGTCGCCTTCCCACCACTCTGTGCCTCTAGCTTCTCTTTGCGCTGGTGAAGCTGCAGCAAGCCACAATGCACACATGTCACACATCGCACTTTCGCCATCAAAAAGCTCTATATCAATCCTCACACAAGCAAACGCACCGTGAGCTCAATGTCGTCGATGCGCATGCGCATCTGCCAGGGCACAGCGATCTTCTGCTTCTCCAGCTCGTCGATGAGGATCTGGCGCAGCGCGAGGAACTTCTTGTACGCGCGCACGACGTCGTCGCCGTACTCGTCGTCGCGCTTCGCGAGAAAGTGCGCGTCCTGCAGCTCGTCGTCCATCGCGTAGAGGCGGTCGAGCAGGTCGCGGAGCTTGCGCGAGTGCAGCCCCAGCGGCTCCAGCCCCTGCGTCAAGAGCGACGTGCGCTCGGCAGGCGGCGACATGCGTGTTCGCTGCAGAGTGTGCGTGCGTGCTTGCTGTGCGTCTGCGTGGCTCAGATGTGAGTTCACACCTGACAACTGGCTGATGAGGAGGAACGACTTTGACAAATGCACTGCTTGCACCTACAAAATGACCACACTGCGAAGAGCTCAACTGCCAGATCCAAGCACAAGCGTAATCAAAAATGCAGCAGCATTGGATTCTTTTGGACTTCTTACAAAGGGGGAAAGCGTGAGGCGACTAGGAGAGGAGGGGAGGAAAAGACATCATTACACTTCTTCTCACACGCGCACACAGCAAGCAATTACGATACCCAACTGCTGTCGTGCACTCAAATTGGACATTTCTCATTCGTCTGTCTTCGTCATGAACACTTCCTCGCGCTGACGACTTAGAGCTCCACCACGTCGTTGCGGCGCTGGGCGTAGCCTGCGCGCTCATCGGTCATGTAGTGGTTCGTCGCTGTTCGGCGGTTCTCGTCGTACACACGCACGTCGTAGTTGTCCTGCTCGCCCTCTTTGATGTGCGTCGCCGAGCGCAGACGAACATCTTCGCTCGCGTACTTCTCGTCATCGATGTTGTACTCGTTCTGGTTGATGTACGGGCTCTTCGAGGACGCCTGCTGCTGCAACTGTTGCTGCGACGGCTGCTGACCGGCGCTCAGCGGCACACGCTCCTTCTGCTGCGGCGTCTCGTCCTTGAAATATTCCTGCGCGGTCTGCTCGTCCTCCTCGTCGAACTTGGCGTCGCGCTGGAGCTGGTACTTCTTCCAGAAAGTGTAGAGCGAGCGGATCATGAGCAAAAAGAGCACAAACAGGTTCAGCCCGACGATCGCGAGCGAGATGCCGTTCTGCAACTCCGAAGGGAACCCGTCGGCAGCGGCCGCACTGATCAGGAAGAACGTCAGCACCAGCACGGCGATCTTCATGATCGTCACGAAACTCGTGGTCGTCTGCACGAAGCGCGAGTGGTGAGGCGACTTCATCTCCAAGTAGAAGAAGAACAGCACGTGCGTGCCGAGGATCACCGACACCTGGTACGTCGCTTTCGTGCCAACGTAGCCCGTCGCACAGCCAGTGACCAGCGCCACCATCATCTTCGGCGCAAAGAAGAAGCGGTTCTTGAACTTGTACTCGTCGTAGAGAGGACCGTAACGCATGTTCACAGCCTTCTTCATGTGCTGCACGGTGCCGACGTCCTTGATCTCCTCTTCATGCTTGCGCACAATGAAGTAGCCGTAAAAAATGATGCCGAACGCCAGGAACAACAGCGAGAGACCTGCGAGAATACACTTCGGATCATTCGCTTCGTCCAGCTCCACGGAATGGTAGATCTGGTACGTTCCCGTGACACCGATTGTGTACTGCGAAAGGATCAGGATCAAAAGCTCCAGCCCGATCATCTTGTCGAAGAACTTGGTCATGAAGTCTTCGCGCGACATGAACAGCCCGGACGCAAAGTACGCAGCGCCGAAGAGCGCCAACACGCCAGCCATGATCACAATCACACCAGCCAATGTCACCAGGAACAGCATGTCTTCTTCAATACCCAGCGTGCGAGAGTACTTGGCGATACCAGAGTCTGGCGCCGTCACATCATCCGCCAATCGGCGACTCATAGCAGCTACCAAGCGTCGCCGACTCGACGACGTCGAGTTGTCAGAGCTGTTCGCGATCTTGCCGAATGGCAGGAACGTGAACGCTGAAGGAGCCATCTGCTTGCCGAAAAGCGATAGCGCGGCGGATTTACCCTCGAGGTCCAGCTGGTTCAGGAACACCGCAAACTGACAGATCTCCACCGTGACCACAGCGACGTTTGCACCAGCCGCAGCAACCGACGCACCAGCGGCACCGGCACCACTCACAACGCTGCTAGCCACCGCAGCGATCGTGCTCATCACCACAGTGACACCAGCAATACTCTTCGAGGTTGGTCCGAGCACATTTCCAGCGAGACTCGTGCTGTCCTCTGTGATAATACCGGCCGCCTGGTCTGCCTCGCGCTCCAGTTTCTTCTCTGCGTCGCTCGTTGCATTCACCAGCAGCGCCGAGCAAGAGCACGACGAGAACGAGCTCTCGGACGAGTACTCGCACTGCTTCGTCGAGCCCATGGTCGAGTTCGCCAAGAACGTCGAGCTCGCGCTGGATCGCTCCGTGAGTCGCGCTTTCATCGCCGACGTCATGAACGAGTCGAGACCGACGCTCGCGTACACAGACGACGAGAGACCGTTGTCGCTACCGTACACCCACGCGCCGTTCGTGCACGCCGGGAACGAGCAAATCGACACACACGTCGATCCCGTGATCGTTCCCACGGACCCGCTGTAAATCACGCAGCTGCTCACCGCGACGGCCGCAGCGACATCGATGCCCTGACCGCCGCACGTGATCCCGAGCGTCGTCCACTGGTTGTAGAACGTCTCGTCGCACGTGAACGTGTCCACTGTCGTGATGGCTGTGGTGTTGCTGCTGGTCGTGCTGTTTGAGGAAACCTGCGAGTTGGTGGACGACGTCGAGTTCGAGGTCGACGTGCCTGTTCCGGTCGTCGTCGTCGGCACTGACGTGGTGGTGGACACTCCGGCGTCGACGTTGACACCAGTGCTGCTTCCAGCGTTCACGGACACGGACTGGAGGGAGCGCGCGGCCGTCGTCGCCGTTGGCATCGTACCTGTTGTGCCGGTGGTTGAGGTTCCTGTCGACGAGCCCGACGATGGAGCTGTCGTCGCTGGCGTCAGCGTCACAGTAATTGTAGTCGGAGACGTCGTCTTCGGCGCCGCAGTCGTCGTGCTCGGGGTCGTGGACGTCGAGCTGCTTCCTGGCGAGGGCGTCGGGGTCGTCGCGACACCGGCAGTGTCGCTGTTCGTCCCCGTCGACGACCCATTCGAGCTCGAGTCGCCGCTGCTGTTGCTGTCCTTGTCGTTGCCGCCGCTGTCGTTCGAGCCGACGGTGGCGTCGCCATCAGAGGACGAGTCGGAGCTGCTGTCGCTCTTGCCGCTCGTGCTCTTCACGACCTCCTTGATCGGGTTGGTGAGCGTCGACGCTACGCGCGACTGCACGTAGAGCGGGCATGTGGTGGTCGCGGCGGCTGGTGCCGCGTGCGTCGCGGGAAGCTGCTCAAAGAGCGCGCCTGCGACTGCGGCGAGCGCGAGAAGCCCGACCGCAGACGTGCGCATGCTGCCTGTTGTTGTTGTGTGTGTGTCTTTACAAATCGAGTTAATATACGCGGACCGCCTGAAGCGTCGTCGTCGTGTCTAGTGTCGCCTTCTTCTTCGCTGCAGTCGGTTTTGCGTTGTTTTCCTCTGTGCAGCAGAAGCACAAATGCGAGTGCCAAATGGGAAAAAAGAGGCGAGTCAGCTGCCACTAACTGACTGTTGTCTGTCGTTCAGGCTCCGAGTGTGACGAGGCCCTAGCCCTACTGGCGATGAGTTTCGTTTGGTTTGTCGTGTCGTGTCTGTCGTCCTTCAACCCTCTCGCTCTCGCTCTCTTTCTTTCGATACAGTCTAAGAACGGATACGATTGTCAAGTGGGTTTAGATAGAGACTGCATTCGACGAGAACTGTAAGAAGCGATATTGTGAAAGATCGTACCTGAACGGGAAGGAGGATGCGAGAGTCAGTTTTTGATGTGAAGAATACATCCTCCTTTTTTTTCATTCTTCGAAATGTTGTTTTGGTTCCTTGTTTTATTGCGAGATGTTATTTGGGTCTAAATGACTGCCAATTGCTGCAATTCGACGTTCACACTTTGTATCTCGTGCTCCTCGATCAGTCAGTCGTCAGTCCCACGTCTTCAGAAATCCTATAGAACTGCTACACAAAACGATGGATAGTCAGAGAAGCAGCCAGCTCAAGAGCATTTCCTGTATCTCTCATGAGAGCTGAGTCTGTCGACTCTTTCCTTTCATTCAGCCACAACAGAAAACAACACCGAACCGCAATTAGCAACTGGTTGTTTCTCTCATGTGGTTCAGTGTGTTGGTAATGCGCGTGCGACTGGCATCTCATGATATCGAGGAAACACTAGACACGCACAAGGAAAAACGTGAGGAGTCAAAACAGCGCTCGCACCTGCGACGAGAAGATGGAGTTTGGCGAATGCAGTCGGCACTTTCGACTTTGGTCGTCTGCTTGCTTTTTTTCAGAGAGTAGAGGACGATTCGTCAACTCGAGCCAACTGTACCAGTACCGCGCACAATGTACCACTAGTTACTCACGCACAATCCGCTCCTCTCACTCCCTAACCAGTATGCCTCCCTGTTGATCGTTCAGTCTTCCTCACCTGTGTGAGCGAGCCTGCCTTCCTCCCTTCTCTCTCCTTCCAAGCGTCTCCAGTTTCCCTCATTTGCCTCTTCCCAGCTCCCCACAGAGAGAACACACAGAAGCAAGGGACGAGATGCGCAGAAGTGAAGGTCAAGCAATAAAACAAACATCCCTCTGCTTTCGCTTTGATGGCCATGAGAGAAAGTGGCAGCAGCGAAACGATCCGTGATGCCGCGAGTTGTTACATCTCTCTCTCTCTCGCACGGATAATGGCGTTCGTGATCTACCGCAGACATCGCACACTCGATCAGCACATCATTCCAATGCAAGCTCAACTCGCAATATGCTGCCAATGCACACCTCTTGATTCGAAATGATGAACATCGAAGCGTCCATTGTCCTGTTCGCGTGTCCGAGCGCGTTAGGCAGCAAGTTGACCATTGCGGAAAGCGTGTGGAGATGGAGTGCGCTTCTGGCGTCGACGAGACGTTCGCAACAGACATACGGTTTACTAATAGCATATCTACTAACGATCTCGATCTTCTTTGCAGAGGCTATTTTAGGTTCGCTGTTGACAGCTGCGAACCTATTAGATTCTGGTTAGGTGACAAATAAGTTCGCGTGCTGCTCGACTGGTGAGTCAGATGCGAACCTTAGCATACTGTAAGTTGAAGGTTTCGCACGTGTTTGCGCCATCTCATCCCATCGTCCAACAGCGATCATCGTCAGAGTGCAACTTGCAGTCGCAGTGGACCAATCCGTCAAAGTACGAGGTTTCTGTCCTCCAGATGTCGCCTGCGCACTTTATCGTGTCCAACTCGAAGATCAAGCGCTCCACATCCGTCCTGACAGGTGCACTGGCAGCAGCAAAGGACGCGAGTCTCACGACTCGGAAAGCGTTTCTGCCAGCCACTGCAATCGACAAAATCGGTCAAGGTTGATTCGTTTGAGTCAGTGTGTTATTTGTGTGGACGCCTTTGTTATTGATCTTCACCATTCGCTCGGATCTTGCGTCGCCACATTTCAAGACCATCGCCGATCCAGAAGAAGCCAAGGACATGTATTCCTTGCGGGAGGAGGGTGTTGCTGGACCACATCACGACTGTCCAAGTTCGACTCGGCACGAGCATAGTCAGATAGACAGAGAAGATCGCCCTAAATGCCGCTGTTGACGCACGAAGGTGAGTGGCTGCGAGCGCGAACACACCACACTCCTCGCTCTGCTGCTAACTGCTCACACTACTCGCTACTCATACTCACTGCAACTCTGCTGCCTGCTTCGCTCTGCCACAGGCGTCCAAGTGGACGTGCTCTCGACCAGCGGTGTGCAGCCCTCGTTCTCCTCATGCAGGAGCTCGCGATCAACTGCGCCAACTTCACAGGCGATATCGCGCTGTCGTCCACCAAGTGTGAGTAGCAGCGGTTGTAGCTGCTTATGAGCATCTGAGTGGTCCTGTTTGTGTTGATGTGTATCTGGCATCGTCGCCACCATCGTCCTCGACCGCCAGCAGCAGACGCCAGCATGTGCACAGGAAAGATCAACAGGCAATGCGTCTTCATTGAATCCCTGTATTAGCACATTCTCTCACTCGTTCCTTCAAAGTCGCAGGTTACTTGCCCTTCTGAGTCATTTGACAAAAAGAAAGAAAGCCCTGTATTAACCTATTCTACGAGTTTCTTCGCATCACTTCTTCAAACGAGCATCAGCATTAACAGCAACAACAAAAGAGAGAGAGAGTGAGAGAGAGCAATGTTCCAGATCCGCGTGCAGGCGCATGCAGACGACTATGACGGCGCTCCCGGCGAAGAGGCGAAGGCCAACGACGAAGAGAAGGCTACACCGTCTCGTTCGTACATCCGTCACGGCGGTAGCGCGCTGGATCCGCTGCCGCACGACCAGCTCCATCACCTCAACGGCGACGACGAAGAGGAAGAGAAGCAGTGGTCCGACGCCAACTTCCTCACAGGCAACCCGCAGGTGCGCGTGACGACCGGCAAGCTGCGCTTCTATCGTCCCGACCAGCCGTACGAGCACAAGCTGAGCCCGCTCGCGATGGCGTCCGCTGCTGTCCCCAGCATCTACCAGCAGCTACCGCACGAGCGCAACACGCTGCTCTGCATTGTGACGGTGCCGTCGCACATGTCGCCGGTCGAGATCTTGGAGTTCCTCGCGGGCTTCCGCGACGACATCTCGTCTGTGCGCGTGCTGCAGGACCCGGACAGGAGCAACTGCATGGCGCTGCTGCAGTTTGCGAGTCAGGAGCGCGCAGACCAGTTCTTTATGGTGCGTTTCGCCATCTTTCCCATGTGGTTTCTTCCTGTTGGTATTGATGCTGCTAAGCAGAAAGCTAACCGCCTGCATGGCTTGTTGTCTGCGACTACGATCAGGCGCACAACGGGACGTACTTCAACTCCATCGAGCAAGAGCGCTGCAAGATCGTGTTTGTGCGCAGCATCGAGTTCGATTCCATTGTGGACAACGGCGGCGCCTTCCCGATTGCCGAAGAGCTACACGAGAAGCAGCAGGGTAAAGACGAGAACGGGGACACCCACACAGAGTCAGCTCCAGCTCCAGCAGCACTAACAACGACGGCGAAGTCACCGAAGACAGCGCAGAAGCTGTTCCCGCCTCCGCCGCCTGGGATGACCGAGATCCCGACGTGCGCAGTGTGTCTCGATCGACTGGACGCCTCGGCATCGGGCATCCTGACCACACTGTGCAACCACACGTTCCACTGCGACTGCCTGTTCCGCTGGGAAGGATCGAGCTGCCCGGTGTGTCGCTACAGCCATGGCGACATCGTGTCGGCGTGCGAGGTGTGCCACACAAGCGAGCACCTCTGGATCTGCTTGATCTGCGGCCACGTCGGCTGCGGACGGTACTCTGGCGAGCACGCCAAGCAGCACTATCAAGAGACGCTGCACACGTACTCGCTCGAGTTGGAGACCCAGCGCGTGTGGGATTACGCTGGCGACGGGTACGCTCTTCTTCCTTTACCAACCATTCTCTTCAACCCTGTGCTAGGTAGCCAGTATGTATCTGATTGTTCTGTGGTTGTCTATGTAGATACGTGCACCGACTGATTCTCAACAAGCAAGACGGGAAGTTTGTCGAGTTCCCAAACCCGAGCTCGGTGAGCGGCGAGCGGTCGCAGATCCCCCCGCCGACCACTGCGGAGCAGGAAGAAGGCGAGCACCAGAAGCTCGAGAAGCTCGCGGTCGAGTACAACTTCCTGCTGAAAAGCCAACTGGAGGAACAGCGACTGTTCTACGAACGCCGGTTGGCGAGTGCGAATGAGAGCGAGAGCCGCCAGCTCGCGAGCGCGCTCGAGAATGACAAGAAGCAGCTCAAGAAGGCGAACGAGATTCTGGCGCAAAAGGCGCACAAGCTGGAGGACGAGCTCACGTTTGTCCGGTACGAACGCAGGTACAGAAACCAGTTTTCGACCACATCCGTTGTTCTCATATATCTGTGCGTGCCTTTGGCTGTGCTATTACTTATTAGGGAACTGAACAAGTCGCTGATCGAGAACCAGAAGCAGTGGAAAGAGCGCGTGCGGCTCTTGGAAGACCAGAACACGCGCATGGAGCGCGACACTGCGCTTCGCGTCGCGGAGCTAGAGGGACAGGTGGGTTTTGTCATTCAAAGCGACTCGGGAAGCTTCTTTCCGAGCCAATCGATTGGATCAGGCTGAGTACTCAATACTTTCTCTCTCTCTTATATTGTTAGGTGCGCGACCTCATGTTCTATCTCGACACGCAAAGCAAAGTGGCGAACTCGATCCACAAAGACGACATCCAGGGCGGCACCGTGCAGATCGAGACCAAGCCGCGCGAGAGAGAAGCTGCGGCAAATGCAAACTCAGGCTCCTCTTCTTCATCCTCATCCTCAGTGACCACGAGACGGAAAACCAAGTCCAAGAGATAGAAACAAAAGAAGGAGAAAACGAATCAGCGGCGACAACTAAGTGCACATCTAATGAATAGAGAGCGGGACAGATTTCGCTCGGACTGCGCTGCTCCACAGCAATGGCAAAGAATCACAGTTGCAGCAGGAGATGGGCGGCTCTTGTTGATGTAGTCCACCGCGAGTTCATCAGCATGCTGCCGCTGGTGTGCAACGACGCGGTCGCGATCCTGTTCATGTTTGACCTTTCGCGGAAAGCGACGCTCACGAGCGTCAAGGAGTGGTATCGCCAGGTGCGCTCCATCAACAAGGTACTGTCCTGT
>JAASFO010000406.1:0-22481 GCA_023333815.1 Globisporangium recalcitrans
GACGACTGAAGGAAACGACACGTCACCTTGTGTTTCATGGCGCTGACAAAGTGAAGATTCTGTTCAGGACCTGTCAAATACAGCATGTGATGCTTGGACATGTGAAAGCGTGTCGATGCACTCTTGTCTTCAAGGTCACTCTCGAAACATGCGTCACAAAACTGCGGTTGTCACTCATTTTTCGTGTTGTGCTGTAATTGCTGGGAGGCACTACAGCGGGGGAATTGAGCAGAATCTTGCAACTAATTGCTCTCAGCACATTCACTCTGCAAGTCAGAACTGAATCGGACGCAAGCACACGCACGATGGCTGCGATCGCCGCCGCCGCTCCCTCGGAGCCCAAGCGCCAGAAGACGCTCGCTGCGATCCCAGAGGAGCTCGCCGCGAAGCTCCGCGCCAAGCAGCAGCAGCACGTGCTCAAGGTGCGCGGTCTCAATTGAGGGATTAGAAGAGCTTCATATTAGTCGCACGCAAGCCGTTCGCACACCCCACTTTAACTCTTGTGTATGTGCGCGCGCGATTGTACTGTGCTTGCTGTAGTTTTACGAAGCGGGGCTACTGGAGGAAAGCCAGGTGAACCAGTTGCGCGAGCAGGTGAGTCACAGCAGCTTTCGCTTTGTGGTCGTGGTGTTTTGCGCTGCGCGGTGTCGCAGAGGACTCGATCATTATCGCTGTTGCTGACCAATCCCGTTGTGTCGTTCATTCGATCATCAGCTTGAAGGTCTGGATCTGGACTTTTTGCAGTCGATTTTTGAAGCGTCGACGAGCGCCCACGCGCATGAAAGCCAGCAGCAGCAGCAGAAAGAGACGATTGAGCCGCTGGAGCAGTATGATTTGCTGGAAGAGTGCTCGTCGGAGGACAAGACCAAGTGGCTCGCGCTGGGTCTGGAAGCGATCAGCAAAGGCGAAGTCGCTGCGCTCGTGCTCAGCGGCGGACAGGGGACGCGCTTGGGATTCTCTGGACCAAAAGGCATGTACGACATCGGGCTTCCGTCGGAGAAGAGTCTGTTCCAGCTGTTCGCGGAGCGCATTCTGAGGCTGCAGGCGCTCGCGAAAGAGACGTTCCCATCTGAAAGTGGCGCTGTGATCCCATTCTTCGTCATGACGAGTCCGATGAATCACGACGAGACCGTAGCCTACTTCCGCGACAACCGATTCTTTGGTCTCCTGGAGTCTCAGATGTTCTTCTTCCAGCAGGGCACGCTCCCGTGCTTCACCGCAGAGGGCAAGCTCATGCTGGAGAACGCGCACACGCTGGCGACTGCTTCGGACGGCAACGGGGGCATCTACAAGGCGCTCGCGACCAGTGGAGCTCTCGAGAGGATGCAGTCCGGGGGCGTCAAGTATTTGCACGTGTTCTCGGTCGACAATGCACTGTGCAAGACCGCGGACCCGCTCTTCATCGGCTACTGCATCGACAAGAACGCCGACTGCGCGAACAAAGTGGTGTGGAAGAGTCGACCGGATGAAAGCGTCGGCGTTGTTGCGAAGAAGAACGGCAGATTCTGCATCATCGAGTACTCGGAGATGGACAAAGCGTCGTGCGAGCGCATCAACCCAAGCAACGGGAAGCTCGCGTTCGGAGCCGCGAATATCTGCAACCACTTTTACACCATGTAAGGAACCTTGCTGACTGTCTAGTGATGGAGAGTTGCAAAGTGTCTGTCTGACCGATTGTGTGAGCTATGCATTTGTGTCTCTGTAGTGGTTTCCTGGTCGATGTCGTGCTTCCGAACCTGAGCTTGGAGTACCACGTGGCGCACAAGAAGATCCCGATCGCGGGAGAAGACGGAGAGACGTACACTCCCTCGACTAACTCTGGCATCAAGCTCGAGTCGTTCATCTTTGATGTGTTCCCGCTGTCGTCGCGCATGGCGGTGCTCTCGGTGCCTCGAGAGACTGAGTTTGCTCCTGTGAAGAATCCTCCTGGAACGGCAGTGGACTCGCCTGAGAGCGCGCGCAAGATGCTTCAAGATGAGTCCAAGGCGTGGCTGGCTGCTGCTGCTCAACAAGTGCTGAGCCCTCAGGAATTGAGCGACTTTGCGAGCGAGAAGCTGGATCGTGCGACTGCGATTGAGATCTCTCCGCTTGTCTCGTACAATGGAGAAGGACTTGAGAGTCGAGTGTCTGCTCTTAACGAGTCGCTTTTCAAGCGGATTCTTCGACTCGAAAGCAAGGACTGCAGTGCTAGCTCTCACAGTGTTCCGTCTTCGATTCGCCAAACATTCCAAGCTGCCGGGCAGGACCATATCTTTCGATTCGTCGACGCAGAGAGAGTCACGATGCACGAAGCGTGCGAGTTGGTGGAGAGCGTGCGTTCGTTGAACCCGAAGTCGCTTCGAGGGCTCTTTGATCGATCTACAACAGCTGACGCAAACAGCGTCGACGCGCCTGATGAGATCGAGCCACTCGAGGACGACGCTGTGCATTTTCTCGATGAAACTCCCGACGAGAAGCGAGCGGAGTGGCTTGACAAAGGGCTGGATGCTGTGGCGCAAGGCACGGTCTGCGCGCTTGTTCTCGGTGGCGGTCAAGGTACTCGCTTGGGCTTTAATGGACCGAAGGGCATGTACGACATCGGTCTCCCATCGGGAAAGTCTCTCTTTGAGATCTTTGCACTTCGCATCTTGAAAGTGCAGCAACTCGCTCAAGCGCGCGACGGACTGGATTCGCCCCCAACTGTCCCGTGGCTGATCATGACGAGCGAGATGAACCACAGCGAGACGCTGGCGTTCTTCAAGCTGAATGAGTTCTTCGGTCTGTCGCCGAGTCAGATCCACTTCTTCTGCCAAGGCACGTTGCCCTGCTTCACGGATGACGGGAAGTTTATCCTGGAGACGCCAAGCTCGCTTGCTCGCGCCTCGGACGGGAATGGAGGCATCTACCCGGCGCTGAAAAGCAGCGGACTGCTGAGCTACCTGGAAGAGCACAATCTGCAGTACCTTCACGTGTTCTCAGTCGACAATGTGCTCTGCAAAGTGGCGGACCCGACTTTCATCGGCTACTGCATCGACAGTGACGCCGACTGCGCGAACAAAGTGGTGTGGAAGAGCCGACCGGATGAAAGCGTCGGCGTGCTCGCGAAGAAGAACGGCAAGTACTGCGTCGTGGAGTACAGCGAGCTGGACCAGACCTCGTCGGAGCTCATTGATCCTGTGTCTGGGCAGCTCCAGTTTGGCGCAGCGAACATCTGCAACCATTTCTATCGCCTCGACTACCTGAAGCTGTGCTGCAACCTGGAAGACACGGCGGAGTACCACGTCGCAAAGAAGAAAATCCCGTTTGCGAACGACGAAGGCGTGACAGTCACCCCCAGCGCGAACTCGGGCATCAAGCTCGAGACATTCATCTTTGACGTGTTCCAGTTTTCCACCAGCATGAAAGTGCTCGGCGTGCCTCGCGAGGACGAGTTCGCGCCTGTGAAGAACGCGCCAGGGGCTGCCACTGACTCGCCCGACACTGCTCGCCACTTGGTCTCCGAGCAGTGCAAGCGCTGGCTGTTGAGCGCCGGCGCCACGTTTGACGACGCCACGAACGGACTCTGCGAGGTGCTGCCGACGCTTTCGTACAATGGAGAAGGGCTGGGAGAGGTCGCGAAACGCAGTTCGCCCATTCGGCTGCCTGCAGTTCTGGACGCAGAAGCTTAGAAATCTAGGCAGCTGCTGCTTTCGCATCAACCAGTTTCCAAATCCAGGTGTGCCACACTTGGAAAGAATGTATGGCGAGGCTGTGCGCGTGTGACGATGTCGAGGAATCGGACGTGGGTGTCCTGCGTATCCTCAAATGCACTGCCATCAACAGATTTGGATTTCAGCTGCCTGCGAACTCGGGTCTTGTTCAGTTCTTCATCGTCCTTCTTCGTCGCTCGATGAAAAATCGTCACCAACTCGAAAAGATCCTTCTCCTCTCCCCCGTTAGAGTGCCTTTGTGATTCTCTCAAGGAGTTCCTGACTTTACCCACTTTAGTGAGGTGGACGTCTTCTTGAAGGATGCGTCTTCGATCTTTGCACTGATTGATGCGCAGTGTTCGCACATCCAAAGAGAAAGAAGAATGGCGAGCGGAAGTGGCCACGCTGTCTCAGTCTCCACTGCTGCTGCTTCAGTTGTCCCTGGTGGGAGAGAAGATGCAGAGACAGAGCTCGCGCGCGTCGAGAGCAAAGTGAACGCGCTCGTGCAGTCGTGGGGGCTCTCGCGCTTCAGCGAGGGGATGGCGAGGCAGTGGCTTGCGCGGTCGCTCAGCGCATGCGGCGATCCGACGGACAATGACGCCGAGAGTAGCAACAGCTACAAACCCAACGCACAGGACCCGCTCGCGAGGCTGCGCAAGTGGATCCTGATGCAGCTCAACCAGCAGCGCATCCCAGAAGGCAGCTCAGACTGGCAGCGAGGGTGCCCCGAAATGATCCCATTGCTGCGCGTACAGCCAGTGTGGGACTGCAGCGAGTTTCCATGGGTGCGAGCGCTTGAGAGCGCGTTCCCAGTCATCAAACAAGAGCTCGTGGGGCTGAAGCACGAGAGAGGCTTCCAGCCATATCGAGCGCCATCGTGGGCGAGCAACATCAGCGTACGTATGGCGGTCTGCTATTGAGCATCCCAAGCTCTGTTTGCTGATGATTGGCTGAATCGCTACCTGTGTGCAGGCAAAGGACGGGCTCGGGTCTGTCGGCCACGACGCGGGCGACTGGAACGTCTTCTACCTCTTTCTGCACAAAATGGACTTTCGAAAGAACCGCTCGCTCTGTCCACAGACCGTCGCCGCCATCGAAGCGATCGATGACCAGTACGACCACGCGCTCTTCTCGGCGCTGGCTCCGCAGACCCACATCAAGAAGCACCACGGACCGACGAACAAGAAGCTCCGGTGCCACCTGCCGCTCGTGGTGCCCGAGGGACAGTGCCGCCTGCGTGTGGGCGATCAGGTGATCGAAGTGCAGGAGGGCAAGTGCTTCCTGTTCGACGACTCGTTCGAGCACGAAGCCTGGAACGACGACGCCGCGCACAGCCGCATCGTGCTCATCGTCGACGTGTGGCATCCGGACCTGAGCGGACAGGAGAAGAAGTTCTTCAGCTTCCTGCGCAACTCGCAGCTGCGCATGGACAAGAAGCTGAGCGAGCACTCGAAGGACAATTTCTTCTCGATCATCCAGGACGCGAGCGAAAAGGCGAGCAATGTCTCCTCGAAAGAGGCGATCTGGAGCTGAGAGACTGCATGCATGACGAGTGCTGGGTTTGGACAGTGCGAGCAATGACTCGCGATGTCTCTTTCAGTCAAACTATGATGATGACAAGAGGAGTCATCAACTCTCGCCGAATGATTGGCTATAACTTCCTTTTATTGCTCTTGCAAACCAATCACATCGGTTGCTCTGAATATAAAGTGTCCCACACTATTTAGCATCTTCGTTGTCTTTTCTCTTCTTTCTTTCCTGATAACAAAAGCCCAACACAACAACAATCCAGCTCACCATCATGTGGAAAGCGCTGGAGAACGACGAGTACGAGGCGGCGTCGCCCGTCGTGCAGGCGCATTTCCACGCGCTGCGCACCGAGGACGCACTGCGCAGAGAGGACTTTGTGACCGCCGAGCGAGAGGGGCGGCTCGCGAGCGCCAGGTTCGTGCAGGCGGCGGGCGGCGTCGCGAGCAAGCGCACGGTGGACGCGCTGCTGCTGCTCGCAGAGAACTA
The DNA here is from genome assembly GCA_023333815.1 of Globisporangium recalcitrans. Lineage (NCBI taxonomy): Eukaryota > Oomycota > Peronosporomycetes > Pythiales > Pythiaceae > Globisporangium > Globisporangium recalcitrans. The sequence goes on from JAASFO010000406.1 coordinate 5,685, forward strand.
CGAGTACCGAGCGAAAGTGGCGCGCGCGCGCATCCCAAAGCCCGCGCAGGAAGACTTCAGTAGCAGCAGTAACAGCAGCGGCCGGAGTCCATTTTCAGGGGGTGACAGCGCTGCAGGTGGCGAGAAGAGGCTGTCTGGGGAGGAGAAGAGTGCAGATGCAGGCGACGCGATCGATTCAGACACGACGACGCCCCGGCGGTCGTCTCGTGGTGCTGCGGCTATAGGTGATAGTGGAGGCGTTGGCTCGCATGATCCTGCTGCGAGCGCTGCTGCCGAGACGCAACTGAACCTCGCAGCGACAGAGATGGAGGAGTTGTGGAGAAAGCTGCAGGAAATCGGACTCTCGAGCGCAGGATCGTCCGACAAGGTACACACAAGCTGTTCTCGCGGTGCGCTTTTTTGCGTGGCGCACAGTGAATGCTTACGAATCTAGCGTTATGCGCTATTGCATGTGGCTGCTGGTGATGTGTGGGGGATAGAACAATGTGCTCATGTCGTCGCGTCACCTGTCGTCGTCCCTTGGCGACTCGTTCTGCCTCTTACCAGCCAAAACGAAGTACGTGCATCTCTTATGCATCTGCGTAGATTGAACTCTGACTGATTGCACAATGCGGTATGCACCGTTGTCCTAGAGCTTCGATTGGCGTCCACGCTACTGCGATCGATGGCGGCTCGACGCTGCGAGCAGCAGTCGCGTCGCGAATGCGTAACCAGAGACAGCGGTGTGTGTGTGTGTGTTTCTTGTGTCACCTGTCACTATAGAGTGCGGTGTAGGATGTCCTTGTAAATCACAGCTCAACTCCCCCGTGTGGATGCGTGCGTAGCCTCATGGAGCAGCAGTATGGACAGCGGGGCATCATGGACGACCGGTTCCACAAGCAACAGCGATCGTCCAGCTCCCCTTCGAACAGAGGCAGTGCATCGAAGAGCGACAGTAGCGGCGGTGTTGCGGATCGCAGTCCACATGCAGACGCGTACGGGGGTCACTCTCCACACGACCGACGCAGCAGCAGCGGTTCAAGTGGCGGTGCTGGTGCTGGTGCTGCTCCTGGGGTGTCACAGAGTGCGTCATCGGCTGATGTCGAGAGCCTCCAGGAGACGATCGCGCACCAGAAATACGAGATTGTGCGGCTGCTCAACACGGTCAAGACGCTCAGCTCCGAGAACACAAAGCTGCTCAAGGTAGCGATTGCATTTGCATTTTCCCACTTGCGTTGTTTATGGTGGACTGCATTGACTGACTTTGGCTTTCGCTGCTGCTGCTGCTGTTGTTCTGAATAGAAATGCGATGCGCTGGCAAACGTGCAGGGCGAGAACAAGGAGATCCAGGAGTCGATGGAGAAATTCAAAGTGCATTACAACCAAAAGGTGCGTCAAGTGGCAGTTTTGTCACAAAGCTGGGACTTAAATGTGCTGGTTCTGACGAGAGTGTCCTTCCTGGTGTGCAGCTTGTGATGATCAAGCGAGCGCTCGAAGAGTGGCGGCGCCAGCGCAACAGCACCGCCAGCAGTGCTCCACCAGCGAGTCAAAACCGAGGTGGCACGGCTGCCTCTCAGCTGGAACAGCGCAATGCGGCGCTCGAAACTAAACTCAAGCTCCAGGAGCAGCAGCTCGCGCAGCTCTCCGAGTCGGTGAAGAGCAAGGACGAGCAGCTGGCCAAGTTCGAGAAATGGTACAAGACCCTCAAGGCAGGCGCCAAGGCCAAGCAGCGAAGCCAGAGTGGGTCCAACGGCAGTGGTGGCGGAGCGTCATCCATGTCCATGAGCAGCAGCATGGACGGCGGGGGCTTTGGCGGCAGCTCCATCGTCCCAAAGGATTCGTTCACGAGCAGCAGCAGCATCAGCAGCTTCCACGACTACAACGGCAGCAGTGAGGACGCCAGTGGAGGTCTGAACGGAGGCCGCCCGCCAGCGCATCCAAACCGGCGCGCGCTCTGACAGAAAGACAGACAGTCGCACACACACACACATTGACGCATTTTCATAGATCACGAAGTTCATTTCCTCACTCACTCCCCATGAAAACCCAAGATCATCCAAACAAAACAACAAAGGCAAGTGGTTGTAAATGAAGAGTTCTTGTTGGTTACCATGTGTGTGTCTGTGTGTTAAAATGCTGTGTTGCGTGCGCTGCTATTGCGATCTCCCTTCCGCAACCGCGAGCGCGTTTGGTTTCTTCTCCATCGCGCACCTAAAAGCAGCAGAGAACGACGCTTTCTCTTCGCTCCTTCTTGCTCGCTCGCGAGAAAGAGAGAGAGACGAAAAAGAGAAAGCGGGGAAGCGACCTCACGTCCTCCGCACCTGCCTGATTTGCTGATATGACCTATCCAAATTTGTACTAACTATTGATTCAGCAAGAGTACCTGATAGTACCCCTTGAACGGGAACAAAAACACCCTGCATGGAGATCCGAAACACCGTCGCGCGCTTGGTCGTCGCTGGGCGATCACACTACTTGGACAGCCGCAGACACACGCCTTCACATCTTCTCTCTCACACACACACGCCACCCACCACGCACTACTACGAGCCATGCGCGGCGGAGCTTAGAAGCCAAAGAGACCGCTGAACGGGATCTCGGCCTGCTCCTTGGCAAACGTCTCAAAGTACTGGTAGATGATGGTCACGGCGAGCAGGATACCAGTGCCCGAGCCGATCGCGCCGAGCAAGTCTGCCACCATCGAGAGCGCGCCGATGCACATGCCACCGAACGCCGCGGCGGTCGGGATGTAGCGGTTCAGCACGTGCACGATAGACGAGTCGCGGTGGCCCTTCATCACCATCTGCTGGTCGCGCAGCTGCTTCGCCACGTCGCGCGCCGACGAGCCCGAGATCTCGATCCACGTCTTCGAGAAGAGCGCGCACGAGCCCAAGATGAACGCCACGTAGATCACGAAGCGCAGCGGGTCGTACAGGATCTGCGCCAAGTTGCTCGGCGCCGACATGTAGTACGCGAGACCGCCGACTGGCACCGTCTGCCCGGCGCTGCCCTCCACGTCCTGCCACACGCCGAAGAGGCGCACGAGGAAGTTCCCGCTGAACTTCTTGTACAGCAGCTGCGAGATGAAGTACAGGTTCGACACGAGCGCCGTCTGCAGGATGATCGGCATGTTCGACGTGTAGAAGAGCTTGATCGGGTACGTGCCCTGCTGTCCGCGGTACTTCTGGTACTTCACCGGGAGGTCCACGCGGAAGCCCTGGAAGTAGATCACCACCACGAACACGAACACGGTCGCGAGCAGGTTGGTCACGTTCGGCAGGTTCTGGCGGTAGAACGCCTCCTTGAGCGCGCGAAGCTTGTCCGAGCGGGTGATCAGCAGGTGGAACAGCGCGATGATCGCGCCTTCGAACTCCGTGCCGCGACCAGTGTTGATCGTGGTCGGCGAGAACGCCTTCCACACAATGTTCTCACAGATGTTAGTCGCGATGAAGAGCGAGATGCCCGAGCCGAGACCGTAGCCCTTCTGGAGCATCTCGTCCAAGATGATGACCAGGATGCCGGCGAAGAGCAGCTGCAGGATGATCAAGATCGCGTTGAACGCGCCGATGTCCGACACGTTGCCGTACATCCCCGACACCACGTACGCCACGGCTTCGCCGAGCGTGATCAAGATACCGAACAGCTTCTGCGCGCCGCTAAAGAGCGCGCGGTCTTCCTTCAGCGACTGGTCCACTTCAATCATCTTGGAGCCCGCGAGCAGCTGCATGACGAGACCCGACGTGACGATCGGCGAGATACCCAACTCCATCAGCGTGCCGCGGTTCGACGCCAGGATCACGCGCATCCAGTAGAGCGGGTCCGACGACTTGTTCGTCTGGATGCCGTACAGCGGGATCTGGCAACACACGAGGAAGATGAACAGCGTGATCACGGTCCAGAGGATCTTTTCACGGAACGGGATCTTGCGGTCCGGCTGCGCCACTTCGGGCAGCACGCACATGACCGGGCGGATCAAGTGGAGGAAACGCACTGCAGCGCATCACGACACAGATACAAGAAGAGACCCAAAGGACAGCGTTAGCGACAAACAGTACCAAGAGCCACCTGCACAGGCTTCGCAATGTGCGCGATTGTGCACAGACGCACTCTTTTCTCTTCGGCTTCTTCTCTCCTGGAGCTGCGCTTGCGGGTGAAGAAATGCTGAAATGATACGATCTCCATCTTGATCTCAAAGCTGGCACTCCCCCCTTTATCCCTCTTGCTTTCAAAGCCGCTTGTTTGCAGCAGACCTTGCCGTAAAAAGCTGCTCGTAAAAAAGAGTCCTCTACAAAGATCAAGTGCAGTGGGGAGAGTCGGCCAGACGCGTAATTACGCTCGCAGCGTTGTCAGTAGAGGATACGTGTCACGATCAGAGCGACAAACACATTTGAGAGGGGAGGCATCAAGTTGAAGGGAGTGGCACTCTTTTTGGGGGAGATAGAATTAGTGACCTCTGAAACGTGTCGTCCTGTTGACAAGGACAAGGCAAGCTGACTCAACTCGCAGGCAACATCTGAGCGTCTGCGACTCTCTTTGTGTCGCGAGCCTTTTGTGATAGAGACCACTACATGCGACGTCATGAGGCATCAGGGTGTCCATTTGGTACATACTGCTGTCGCTGTCAGTGCTGCTGCTCGACTTCGAAAGTGACCAAGCCGTCAGAGCGCCACTCACCGTGACACAGCACGCACCCGCGACGTCAGACGAGGGTCCATCAGCTGACTGAGAGGCAGCAACAAGAGCTGGCGATCGATCTGCTCCTGTCCTCGTCACACAGCGGCTGTCGTGGCGTCGGCTCGGCGGTGGCAAGCGCTTCTCACACGTTGAAGTGGCGAGTTGCTGGGCAAAGACGGGTGGGCGAGTCAGTTGACGCCTGCCGAGTCAGGCAGTCGGACAGGCAAGAGGCAGTTCTCAGAAAGCGCACCGCTGTGGGGTCCAGCTGCGGGTTCAAAATGTAGACACTCCAGGAAGTTCGGTCCGATTTGCTTCACGATCGCAATCGCACGCTCGATTGACCGGATCAGAGCAGGAGACAAGTGAGGGGAGCTGCCGGACACACTCCGCTTGAGGCTGGCAGCTTGCCAGTGGCAATGGCTCATCGGCTCTTTGCTTTGACAGGATCGACTCTACTCTGAACCACAGAGCACCGCGACGATGTCTTTGGAGTCTCGTACTGCAGTGTACGCACAAATCGCGAGGCTACACTTGTCCTTTGTCAGCAAAGCTGAAGACGAAAGGATCCAAGCAGCACTTTGAGAGAGAGCAAGATCTTCTGCTTCCTGCGGATCTTTTTCGAACGGCCGTTCTGGATGTTGCCTTTGCTGTTGCGCTCACTCGGAGCGCGCTTCTTCAACGAGGCGCTGCAGGTGCTGGCAGGCAAGAAGATCTCGTGGAGAAAGTCAGCTGCTGATCCTTCAGTCGTTTCGGTCGTTCGATCGTTCGTCCACAATCTGAAACAGCTCTCCACCCAATTGCCCAAAATAGGGAAACTCGCATCCCCAAATAGACAGTGAGGAACAAAGACTGAAGAGGGTTTCCTGAACCCGATGATTTGTCTTGATCAGAGGAAGGGATTGACAGCTCCTCTTTATAGTCCATGCTCGATGAAGAGGGTTGAGTCTCTCACTTGAATCAAGTCAAGCGACAGTCGGGTCTTCCAGAAGAAACCAAGCCCAAAATAGCGCGTGTCTGTGCATTGGTCGGCTCTGGCGCCACGTCGCCCTCGTCAGCGCGCTCATCTTGTCGAATCATCAAGTGACGCCAGCTGATGAGACGCCAACAGTGTTTCAGTTCAAAGCTGGCTGTCGTCCGCGTGTCGCCTCCACAAGAACGTTATTTCCCCCCATCTACTTGCCTCTGAGCTTCCGAGCTTCCAGTCTCCAAACCAGCAGCGCTTCCATCAAATTCGACGGAATCTCCAAGCACAGCCAGCTGCAATGGGAGGAGATTCATCGGCTGTTGTGAAAAACATCGCAGCCAAAATGGAGCGTTTGCTGTTGGTGCTTGGGGATGACGCATGCGGTGGAGTCAGATTCACTCGCTCAAAATTGGTAAAGTGCCGTCGAGAGCCTGGAAGAGGTGCGCTTCATCTCGAGTGAGCACAACCACTGCCACCAACCGCCTTGCAATCCGGGCGGAACGATATCGTCGCTCTCTGCGTGGCTGTTTGGTTGGTGCGTTCGATGCGCCACGCGCACATGCATGTCAGCGTCGATCTGGCGATCAGAGTCGAGTGCACTTGTCATCGTCTGCACTCAACGATTCCCTATGATGGAGTTATCCATTATCATCCGTCCACACAAAGTCAGCCAAAATCAAACTTCAACGAAACTTTCCCCTTTTCCCTAAAAAAGCGCTCACATTTCTCGCGCTCGCTCACATTCTTCAAGTCGACTGATTTGAACTGGTGCCAATGTGAGTGCGAGATCACGACAGAGCTCAGAGACTGGTCGCCACTGTGCATTTTCAGTGCGCTTTCAGCCAAAGGTACTGGCACAAAGTGTGCAGAACACGGAGCAGACACTGCGGCTAGCACTCTGAACCAGGTGGGCGAAAGTTACGCAGCTGCAGAGGGTAAGTTACCGAACCCACAAAAAAGGCAACGCAAACACAGAGAGCAAGTTGGCAGCTTGTTGCTTGCTTCTTGTGTCGCAGCATAACGCAATTCGCAATTGAACTGACTGACCGAAGAAGCACTCGCCTGCCCGCCGCTCCGAGCGCTCGTCTCTTCCTCTCCCCCTCCCCACCTCCCTCCCTCTCTGTCGCCATGTCCCCCAACTACGAGAAGGAGCCGCCGCGCGCGCCGGTTGTGGACGACGAGAGCGACGACCGCGGCCACCTCCTGATGCCGCTGGACGTCAAGGCGCAGCGCAAGCTCAAGCAGCAGCGCGACTTTGGCAAGCGCAGCGCCCGCATGGACGTCAAGCCCAAGTTCAAGCAGCACGGGCACCACCAGCACCAGCAGCATCAGGGCATGCCGCTCCACGAGCTGCGCAAGGAGCGCGAGCTGTGGCTCGCGAGCCGGGGTCAAGCAGTCGGCGCGGGACGCAACATCCCAGAGCGTCGCCGAGAGAAAGCGCCTTCCGCTGCGGTGAAGTCGATGACTATGAGCAGATCGGTGCCGTCGTCCGGAGGGGTGTCGTGGCCACCGGCCTCGGGGGTGTCGCGAGACGACTTTGCGGAGAACCTGCACCCGAACCGATGGGCTGTTACCGACAACACGCTGTCGTCGTCTGCGCCGAAAGAGTCGTACCTGAGCCGCAGTCACGGGAGCAAGCGTGAAGCCCGTCCCATGACGCTGTTCGAGAGCGCGTCGTTCTACAACCAGTCAGGCAACTTGCTCAACCACGACAACTTTGAAGAGCTCGGCTCGTCGCCAGATATGTCCAAGCGCAAGCCCAAGCGCCGCGTGGGACGCCGAAAGACCGAGAAACCGAAGCAAGAGAGTAGCCAGGACGCGCTCAACCAAGAGGAGATCGTGCTGGAGCTCATGGCGCACTTGCTTCCGCGTATTGATGTCGGCAAGGAACTGAACCTGCTGCTGCTCACTGGACAGCAGCATGGCGGCGACGTGTTCCACTTTGAGGAAGACGACAACGCAGCAGGTGGACCACCAAAGTTCAAATCCAAGAACGCAGGTCTGGAGGTGGACTTGCTCAAGTTCCAAGCGGCGCTGACCAAGATGGTGTTTGCGTCAGGAGTGGAGCCAAACCTCGAAGGCGAAGAGCTGGTGGAGTGCTACTTTCCCGAGCAGTGGATCTCCAAGACGGTGCTTTCGACCGTGAAGCTCGATGTTCTCGCGCAGTACGATCGCTTCGCCGTGCTGCTCGCGCTCTTCCGCACCTTGCATCATCGCCGACGCGCCATCCTGGAAGCCGTTTCCGCAACAGCGCTTGCAATCTACCACCACCAGGGTGTGGACGTCACGAGCGGTCAGTTTGCGGACGTCGAATGTGTCAGCATGAAAGGGCTGATTTCGTTCCTTGCCGGCATCCTCGCCACGCTCGAAATCGAGGTCGGCAACGCAGTGGAGATCGATGAGAACGTGAACGAGTTCTGTGACCAGATTTGCCGCGCGATGAGGTTGCTGATGCGGAGCTCGCCTGGGAAACCTCGCCGCCAGGATGAGAACAAGCTGCTCGAGAAGTACAACGAAGACTCGGAGTCGCTGGAGGCCACAACGTACGGCGCGCTCGGCGAAGTGCTGTACAGACTAGCGACGTTCTCGCCTATCCATGGAGAGGATTTTCTGCGCTGGATGCTGCACAAGTGGCCGAAGCGCAATGTGCAGGTGCAGCTCTTCTTCGTGCGCTTCACAGGCGGACTCTTGGTGCACTTCATGATGTGCGGGCTGTTCTTCCCGGAGGACGTGGTCTGGAAGGCGTTCTCGCGCATCGAGGCGTGCATCAAGTCGCCCCACTTCTTGATCGCGAAGGAGGCGTGTGGTCTCTGCGCGAACCTGCCGCTCATGGACGTGCACTTGTCTCGCGACCAGGCGCTGCGGGAGAAGATCGCGTCGGCGCTGCACGAGAACGCGCGATCGCACTGGAACGAGCGCATCCGCGAGATGTCGGACGAGCACTTTGACATGCTCTTGGACCTGGCGTAAGCGAACAACACGCGCAACCTCATGAAGAGGTACGACACAATCGGACAGAAAAATAGTAAAATAGGCGATATACCATAAAAACACACACAAGGGCGATAGAAGCAGACGCACGCCCCGCCCACGATCGCTGCATCGTACGACACGCTAATCCCAAATAGAGAAGCACAACTAAGTTATTCCATCACCATTATGTTCTTGCTTCTTTTGCATGTTGAAGTCGTGCGCTCATTTTTGTGGACGACTGTACGTGTTGATCGCGCACTGACGCGATTTTCTATCGCACAGCCTTGCCGATTGAGCTGACGAAACCTCACGTGATGCGTGATGGATGCATTCGTGAGAAGAAGCAGTCTCTGGTCGCCCCTGCAGTCGTCAGATGCCCACAAGACGCGCCTCGTTGAGGTCGGAGTCCAGTGCAAAGAGCTAGCGATGTCGACCATCGCAAGACTCGCGCACAGCTGTAGGAGATGAGCGCTCGCTTTGGATCAGCAACAGCGAGCGCCATGCCGCAGAAGAAGAGCGTCGAGCACGCAGCGAATGACACGGCCGAGGGACTTCCTCGACCGTATCACTACTGCCAGGCAAGCAGATCGAGAGTGTTCAGTCTGCTCATCGTGGTGGTTTGTTTGACACTTTCTCCACTTGATTCTTTTGATACCGTTCCAGTTTGATTTTGATACCAAAGTGGCAAGCAGCCATTGTTCGTCACGTTTTTGCTTGCAATGTGTTTTTGCTTTTTGCCTGGATGGATATGTGGGTGATGCGAGGATGCTGTTTGCTAGGTTCTTCTGCCTTGAATCCAGGTGCCGTTCCATACAAACTCTGTTTCAACTAGGGGCCACTGTTGAGGGAGGACTCGCGAGAAGGCTCTTTGGCAGGCTCTTCGATCTTCGCTCTTTTTTTCTCTCTCTCTCAGTTTCTATGTGAAATGCCCATTTAGCGCAGAGCAAGACAAGAGCAGAGGCAAGCAGGGCTGCGCTCCATCTCCATCTCTCTCTCTTCATCTCTCTCTACATCCCTCTGCGTGTGTGGATCGCCCGCCACTCGTCCGCGTCCTGTCCGTCCGCCAGATCCGATTGCGAGAGCCCGAGCCTGCGATGGAGCCGCGCGCTGTAGTGTGGACGAGCAGCGACAAGCGCAAGCGGCGACCTCCGCGGCAGTGGCTTCCAGTGGCGCCGGTGGCGAGACTGCTGCCGCTGGTGGTTTTGAGCTGCTGGTGCTCGCAGCTCTGCGAAGCGCTCGTGCAGCAGGTGCAGGTGGTTGCGCGCTGCAGAGAGTGGACCAACGACACGTGCGAGTTCGCGGCGCTGGAGCCTGTCACGTTCGCGGATCTCGACCTCAAGCTGCAGACGCTCTGTCGCGTAAGCGTTGTTGTATGTTGTGGCGTAATGCTCGCTTGGTGGTATCTAATAGCGCTGTTGCTGCTGCTGTATAGGCTGAGGTGGCTGCGTCGGTGAAACAGATCGACTGGGCACTCGAGTCTGGCGGCAAAGGCTTTGTGAAGAGCTTCCGGATAAACAACGTGGAGCTGCTGGATGCACCCGTGTTCCCGTCCGACGCGTACGTGTCGGTCAACTACCCGCACTGCGACGACATGTACAACATCCTGCCGCCGTTTGGGAACGGCATCATCGGCGCGAACGGCCGCCACTCGATCGTGGACGTCGTCACGGGCAACACGCTCCCAGTGGCGATCGAGATCGCCTGGAAAGGACCGCACGACGAGTTCCCGGTGTGCTCGATGGGCGGCATCTCGTACGCCGGGTACGCGGAGATCAACCTCTACATTGAAGCCGAAGAGAAAGCAGGTTTGTGCGATTGATCGAGTGTGTGTTGTGATCCTACATCTTTGGCGCTAACCTTTTGTTCGTACAGCCTGCCCAGGTTGGAACGGGAGCGACCTGACGACGTGCTTCGGCAATGGCGAGTGCGAATGTGCGAGCGACGACCTCGCGCCGCGATCCTGCACCTGCTTGTACGTTCGTCGATTCTGGTCATGTCATCCGAATGGATCGATGGAAGTTGTCGTACTGATTTGTATGGTCGCTCTTGTCGTTGTCGTTGACATGGTATTAGACCCGGATACGCTGGTCCCGACTGCCAAGACTGCTCTGGGTCGTTCTTCGGCGCTGGATGCACGAAGCAGTGCGATCCGTGTCTGAATGACGGCCGCTGCGACTCGGGCGAGAGCGGCACGGGCAAATGCATCTGCGCGGAGGGTTTTGACCCTGCGACCCGGTGCGCGACGTGCCTGCCCAACTACTTTGGCGACAAGTGCCAGAAATGTCCAGACTGCAATTTCCCGCACGGCAACTGCGAGGACGGACTCACGGGCAGCGGCCGGTGCTCGTGCGCTGTCGGCTTCGACTTGACGAAGAACTGCATGGACTGCATGGACAGTTTCTACAGCGAGTCCTGCACGCCCTGCCGAGCGTGCGACGGCGGTAAATGCAACCACGGACTCCAGGGCGACGGCGCGTGCGTGTGTCCCGAGGGCTTCGATCCGAAATCGAGGTGCTTGGAGTGCGAGCCGGGCTTTTACGGCAAGACGTGCACGCAGTGCCGCTCGTGCAACAGCCATGGACGCTGCAACGAGACGTTTGCGGGCGACGGCACGTGCATCTGCGACGAAGGGTACACGCCCGACAGCCGCTGCTCGCTCTGCGACGAAGGCTGGGACTTCAACCCGACGACCATGTCGTGCCAGTGCTCGCCGCAGCACTTTGGCGCTCACTGCCTCTCGTGTCCGATTTGCGCGCCGCACGGCCACTGCAACGGCGGCAAAGACGGCGACGGACGCTGCATCTGCGACGTCGGCTGGTCGGACTCGAACAACTGCGTCGGGTGCATGAGCGGCTACTTTGGCGATACGTGCGTCTCGTGCCGCAAGTGTGGCCACGGACGCTGCGACGACGGGCTCCACGGAACAGGCTTCTGCAACTGCCATCGCGGCTGGAGCCCCGCGACCGACTGCTTTGACTGCGAAGAAGGCTTTTTCGGTGAAGACTGCGTCGAGTGTCCGCAGGATTGCGGCTACGGCAAGTGCTCGAGCGGACTCAACGGCACGGGCGAGTGCATCTGCAACGACGGCTGGAAGCTCGAAGGTAAGGCGCCGTGCACGACGTGCTCAGAGGGGTACATTGGTCCAAGGTGCGAACTCTGTCCAGGTTTTCTCGAGTCCGAGATCCCGTGCAGTGGTCACGGCAAGTGCATGCTCTCGGATAACCAAGTCACGTGCCATTGCGACGTGCGCTACAGCGGCAAGGGCTGCGAGATCTACGATTTCCCGTTTGTGATGGTCGCTGTGCTTGGGAGCATCGCGCTGTCGACGCTGGGCTTGTGCATGTGCACGATGCGGCAACTCGCTCGCCAGCCGCGTCAGTACGGCGGCGGAGGCGCTGGTGGCGCGTTCTTCAACCGCGGAGGAGGCAGCAGCGCGTTCTCGCGGTCCGAGTACATGGAGATCTCGGGCATGTCGGACCTCGAGCACTTTGTCTCGAACGACTCGCGCGACTGGCTCATCCCGTTCGAGTCGCTCACGCTGCAGTGCGAAGTGGGCAACGGCACGTCGGGTCAAGTGTTCCGCAGTCTTTTCCACAGCGGCGGCGGCAGCTCCGTGGTCGCGGTCAAGCGCCTGTACAGCCCCGTGACAGGTCAGGAGTACTTCCAGAGCTTCTTCCGGCGCGAAGTGGGCATTCTGAGTCGCCTGCATCATCCAAATGTCGTGCGATTCTACGGCGTGAGCTACTACAACCGCGTGCTGTACATCGTGACGGACTTTTGCCCCAACTCGCTCAACAATTTGATCGAGAACCCATCGATGAAAGGTCCGCTCGAGCAGAACTTCTTCCTCAAGATCATCAACCAAATCGTGAGCGGCATGGGCTTCCTGCACAGCCGCAGCGTCGTGCACCGCGACCTCAAGCCCGCGAATGTGCTCATCTCAGAGACGAACGACGTCAACATCTGTGACTTTGGGCTCTCACGACTCATCGATCCGGACATGACGTCCATGACCGCCGAGGTAACGTTTGCTTTGTTGAGGTTTGGTTTGACAGCGATTGTGGTGCTCACCCGCTGGATCTGTTGTTGATCCAACAGGTTGGAACGCCGAGCTACATGGCTCCTGAAATGGCCACGATGGGCGGCATCCAGTGCTCGACCAAGGGCGACGTGTACTCGTTCGGCATCTTGCTCTACTCGACCTGGTCGCGCAGCAAACCGTACGGCGACCAGGGCATGAACCCGTTCCAACTGGTACGTTTGGCGTGCACGCAACAACCAGAGCAGTCGAACCTGAATCTCATGGCTGACTCACTCGCCTTTGGTTGTTGTGTCCTTCCTCTCACTAGATGACAGCGGTCGTGAACGGACTCCGACCGGTGATCCCGATCAACTGTCCGCCGGGACTCGCGCGACTCATGCGCGCGTGCTGGGATACGAATCCGGACCTGCGTCCATCGTTCCCAGAGATCAACCTGCTGCTGAAAGACCAGTACCTGCTGTCCATGATCGACGAGGACGACTACTCGTACTCCGACCCGAACCCGCCAGCTCCCCCTCCGTCCGCGTCGTCGACGACCGGCACTTCACCCGGACAGCGGCGCTCGAGCCGCGACGACATGCTCTTCGCACCAGGCTCGCAACGCAACATGAACTACGGGACGTATTACGCGTCGCCCGGAGACAACGGCGAGACCGACGCGCTGCTGCGTCGTCGCAATGACGCCAATGATGACGACGAGGACGAGGACGAGGCAGAGAGCGATGGGAACGATGCTGTTGACCACACATGACGATAGATTTTATAATATGGTAATAGAATAGGAGCGTGTTGTTGTTGCTTTGATGATCATGGGGTAACCAGTCAACGACACCTCCACCTTCCGATAGCAGATGCTCGCTTCATCGGAAGAGCCGTCGCAGGTTGCGGCCGCGCGCCAGCGGGCGGCGCGTGTAGTACTTGCGGTGCGCTTCTCGCAAGTGGCGCGGTCGGATCGGCCCCGTCTCGCCATTCTTCTCCATTATCCGACGAGCTACAAACACGAGTACACGAATGCCAACCACGACGCATCAGATCCCTTCACGAGGTCGCTTCACGCGGTACTGGACGACGCACCTTCCGCTGTGATCTCGCCCGTAAACACTTTGGTCATGCCGGCCATGACGATCGCCATGACGTTGTTCACGCTCGGCACTTTCTTGTCCGCCGCCGAGCACTCCTGGATCACCTTGGTCATGCACTGCGCATTTGGGCACACGCAAACAGCCAATTGTTAATGCCAACAGCTACCCCATACCAGCACACCAGCGACGTAACAAAACAGGACGTACGCGCTTGATCGCGCCGCGTTCGAAGTGCGCGCGGCGGAACTGCTCGTGGCGCCGAGCCTCTTGCTCGGGCAGACTCTGGATCATGCGCAGCATGGACGCGCTGTCCGAGAGCTCGATCTTGTTGAGCGCCTGCGCCTCCTCCTCCAGCTTCTTCTTGCGCTCGTCGTCGTCCTCATCGTCCTCTTCGTCTTCGTCGTCCTCTTCGTCTTCTTCCGCCGTGCTCTCGCGCTCGTCCTCGTCCTCTTCCTCGTCCTCATCGTCGTCGTAGCTGCCCTCGCCGCCGCCATGCACGGTCGAGACGTCCGAGATCCGCACTTTCTTCTTCACGCGCTTGGCTCCACCACCCGCTGCTGCTGCTGCTGCTGCGCCAGATGCCACAGCGCTAGCGGGTCCCGCTTTCCTCTTCTTCCCTGTGGCGGCTCTCTTGGCGTCGTCGTCGAGCACCTCCTCCTCCGTCAAGAGCTCCTCGTCGTCCTCTTCCTCTGTCATCTCCAGCTCTTCCTCCTCCTCCTCGTCTTCCTCGTCGTCCACGTCCACGTCGTCGTCCTCGTCGTCGTCGCCCTTCGCGCTCTCCTGCGTGCTCATGACGTCCTCCACGCTCGCGGTGTCGTCCTCCTCTTCGCTCGCAGTCGCCATCGCCAGCGCCACTTTGCTCTCCATCGCCTCGTCCATTTTCGCCTTTGCGTTTTGTATTGATTTATCAGTTGAGGAGTCTTGCATCTGAAAGCGACCGAGCATAATGTTTGCCACATTACTTTTGCTGAGGAAGAGTATAGTGTGACCACACTATTGCGGACCCGACTGCTTCGTCTGATGTCGATTCGAGCTGGACAGCATTCGTGTTGGTCACCTGCCCTGTTGCTCAAACGGGATGTTCATCTGTGCACGCTCGCGACCTGCAACGCGCAACACGACCAGCTGCCTTTCTTGTCCGCTTTGTGGCGTTGCTTGTGCTCTGTCTGCGAAACAATCCCTCCTGAATCGGTCGGACTTGTTCTTGTCCAGAACAACAGCACAGCAAGACGCGAGAGAGAGGCTGGCGTCAAACAAGCAAGAGCTGGGTTGGTTGATGCAGCGTTGTGCTCTGTTCCGCTCAAGAAACACTGGTGTTTCTAGGGTGACATCGTCGCGAGCCTGATCTGTCCGTTCGACGCTGTTCCAGTCAGTGACCAACAAAAAGGGAATACTGTCGTCCCATACAAACAGACAGCACACAGAAAGAGTGACAGGCTGGGAAGAGCAGAACAAAAGCACTCGTTGTTACGGTCTCAAGAAATGAAAATAAGAGGATACTGGCTGACCGAACAGAGCCACAACAAGTGAGCATTCAGTTTGGATGAAAGTTTGGAAGCTCCAGTTCTCGTGTGTTCCGTTTCGAGAGCTGACCGTTCGATTTTGATCCTCTCGCACCTGATTGGAGGAAGCGAGACATGTGGGAAGGGTTTGTTGTCTCTTTCAGTCTGATTGGTCCGCCCAAACTCGGATCCGATCGACTGATACGGCTAAAGCCGTAAATACGAGTTTAATGTTGGTGTTGTTTTGTTGGTATTGCTTTGTTGGTGTTGCAAGATGTGTGGAGTCTCGCATCATCGAAGCTGGTTTTCCGTTGTCAGCTAGCTGCCGTTCAAACACATCTTGGAGTCTACAAGTCGCTAGCTGAGCGACTGGACAAAGTCCTGTCTGACGAGCAAAAGTCGCAGAAGTCGTGAAAAGCGAGTGAGCGAGAGAGAGAGAGGGGGCGACTTCCACGCTTTGTGTCGCATTCGGAGTGGTTGGTTAGGTCGACGACTTGGTTGGTTGGTTGGCTGTTTGATCTGCCACCCCTTCACTTGCTTGTTGTATGCTCGGAGGGAGAAATAGGTGGTTCGGAGGGAGTAGGGGAAAGCGAGATGTGTTTCTTTCCTTCCGTCGAGTGCTTTTTTGCTGAGCTTGCTTGCTCTCTGTATTGTTCCGTTTTGTATCGGGAAGGAGAGAGAAGCAAATGTGAGAAAACAAAAAAAGCGCTACTGAAAGGGGAAGGTGTGGCTGTTGCGTTTGCTTGTTTTGTGAGTTTCGTTGGCTTGCTTGTGTGTGGGAAGGTGGCGAGCGCAGTTCCGACCGACCGATGGTGGTCGTCGTCGTTGGCAAGAACAACAGGCGAATTGTATGCGTGAAATGGAGTCCATTTTCGCCTCGCTGCCTTCTCGAGCAGACTAGGAACGAGCTGCTAAGTGAAGGTGCGTGCGCTGATCGCTGATCTCTCTGTGGCTCTGTTCAGCAGCGAGCGGCGTGTGAAGAAGGAGGAGGAAGGCGCAGTGGCTGTCAGCAGTTGAGCTCAGCGAGCGCCATTTGGGATTTTCGCGCTTTCTATCACCAATCAACCAAGTGAGCGAGCGAGTGAACGCCACTCTCTTGCCAATCAACAGGCAACCAACAAGCGCCGCACGCAACACCAACAACAACGAGCGTCCTCCTTCTTGTACGTACCTATTCTGTGTGTGTGGTGTATTGATCTGTGTCGGAAAGCTTGTTCGCTTGCGCACAACACACGCACGCAAGTGCTAAATGAGCAAGTTGACAAGCGATCTCTTTGCACAGCTGTGTAGGTTTGGTCGGCATGCGTGTTTGTTTGTTTGAGTGAATGTCGCTTGCGATCTTTGCTTTGCTAGTCTCGCCCTCCCCTCATTTCTCTTTCACTCGCTCTGTTCGGTCGTATTGAGTTGCTGGTGTTGTTCTTGTCTGTCCCGTGCTCTTGTTCTTCTCTGGGCGTGCGCAGCAGAGCAGCAAGCAGTAGGGTCCTCTCGACGACGCCTCCGATCCGTTCGATCCCCCCACCATCACCATCACCAAGCAGCCACTCAGACTCAAGTGTCTTTGCGTGCATGTCTTTCCCTTCA
>JAASFO010000407.1:0-22473 GCA_023333815.1 Globisporangium recalcitrans
CGCACATATCGTTAGAGGAGGTGAGCGTCGAGGTGAGCGTGAAGATGTTGGAGGTGACACATCTGGACCGCGGTATCGACAGTACACGATCGTGTAGAAAATAGGGACAAAGTACAGTCAGGAAAGTGATTCACAGACTGGATAGTCCGTTACGAAGATATTAATAGGCGTGAAGTCAGACATGTCAGACATGCAGCGACTGCTGGGGGTTTCTTGTCGCATTTGCACTTTCGTCGCTTGGACTGCTGGCACAAACAGCAAAAGTGTGCGCAGTCGATTGACACCCGATCCATACGCGCAAGCCGTCCTCTGCATCCATGTGCTGTTCTCTTCGTCAATGACTGGCCGCATGGCTGTGGACGGATCCCATCCATCCCCACGATGAAGAAGCAATCTGCACTCTTCTTCCTGCTCGTTCTGCTTGCTTTGCAGCCAGCAACTCGCTTCGGACCCTCAAAATAGCGCAAGTCGACATTTCATTGGCTGGATCTTTCGAAGAGTCAGAGTTGAAGATATCAGAGCCAGCTCGACGTCCCACTCTGTCCGCGAATGGGTTCAGATCCGCACGTGGCTTCACTGAAACTTGAAGTGGAGCGAGCGTCTGCATTCTTTTCCTGACTCGCCCCATGCTAAATACAATTAGCGATACAAAAAACACAAGCGGCTTGACCAGGACTCGCTATTCGTGTGTGTGTTTTGAGGAGGATGCACGCTCATCCACCTCATCACTCAGCAAAGAACTTGTCGTCGTGGCGTCGTGTATTTGTGTGTGTTGCAGCCACTGAGCTCTCTGACCACTTGGCTCTCCCACCAACCACCAGCAGCAGCTGAGTCAGGAGAAGCCACGGGAAGGGTTCAGAGCAGCTAGGCACGCCTGTGAGAGTCGCGTCTCTTCCGTTTCGGCCACGACAACTCGGACTGAGGACGACTGAGGACGACTGGGACCACGTCAGCCTGTCCCGACACGACAGGCGGTGCTTGGGCTGAAATGAGCTCTTCATTCTCCAATTGACGCACTCAAGCCCACACACTCGAGCGCTTTGACCCCTGCATAGTTTCTCTACCTCGCCAGTCACGTCTGCGACCATGAGCATGCTCTACTCGCCCTCGCAGTCCGTGGCAATGCGCAGCCCTTTCTTCTGTGTCCATGCCGAGT
The DNA here is from genome assembly GCA_023333815.1 of Globisporangium recalcitrans. Classification (NCBI taxonomy): domain Eukaryota; phylum Oomycota; class Peronosporomycetes; order Pythiales; family Pythiaceae; genus Globisporangium; species Globisporangium recalcitrans. The sequence goes on from JAASFO010000407.1 coordinate 1,157, forward strand.
CTACTCCCACCAGAGCCGCACGCACCACCAAGCTCAAACACAAGCACACCAGTCGCTTCTCGAGCTCCGGGTCCCCAGCCTCATCCGTCGGAAGTACGGTCAGAGACGACGGCGACGACGACGTGCGCTCGACCGAAGAGGAGATCCTCTCGAGCCTCGCGCGCACCGCGATGCGCCGCGTGCTCTCGGCCGCGACGTCCGCCACTTTCGCGGACGGCGACTGGAAGGAGCGCAAGCGCACGGTCCACGAAGCCGTGTACGAGCAGAAGACGCCCGCCGAGTTCCGCATCATCGCGCGCGCCATGGTGCCGTGCACGATCGACGAGATCTCAAACGTGCTCTCGAGCGAGGACTCGGACCAGCTCAACGCCAGCATGATCGAGATCCTCGGCGACCAGTTCGGCTACGCGATCAAGGTGCGCTCGGTGCCAACAGCGCGCACCGCCACTCTCTACTCGGACCTGTCGGTCAAGTTCCTCTCCTTCGGTCGTCGCAGTCGACTGCTGTTGCCTCGCTCTTCGTCGTCAAAGTCGCCTTCGTCCTCCACCCACAAGACCAGCAAGCGCAGCGTCACGATCCTGGACTACGTCGAGACCAACCGCGAGCTGCGCACCGCGTGCCGCGTCATCCAGACGATCCGCCGCACAGAGGACCTGACGACCGTCGGGGACCCGCAGAGCATCCTTGGCGACGCGTTCTCCGGTTACGTGCTGCGCGAGGACCCGGCCACGAAGCACACGGTCGTCTTCTTCTACGGGACGCATTTCGTCAAACGCAACAGTGACCAGAAGATCAAGAAGACGGCAACGAAGCTGCGCCAGTCGACCGTCGAGACGCTGCGCAAGATGACGCGCGTGACAGCCAAGTGGGTCAACATCGCGCGGCGCCGGCGTCTGGGAGCGCAGCGCATCCTGCACAACGCGAACGCCGCCCGACTGTCCGCGTCGTCGTCCTCGCTGCGCACGCTGTCGTCCTGCTGCTTCACGTGCGACCAGCAGTTCAAGCCGCTGCTGCGCAAGAAGCACTTTTGCTGCCTGTGCGGCTACTTCACGTGCGGGAGCTGCTCGAGCGCCGAGGACGTCGAGGAGCGCATCGGCATGGTCCAGACGCTGCGCGTGTGCGTCGACTGCCTCGCGAGAGTCAACCAGCAAGCCTTCGACCATCGTCCCAGCAAGAACAGCACGACTCGTAAGCAGCTCTGACGTGTGTGTGTGTGTGTGCCAGATTGTATCAAAAAAGCAAACAATGTAATAACCAAATAGAAACAACAAGCTGTAGCAATAGCATCAACACCTCACTGCATTGTCTGGCTGTCTGGCTGAGGAGGACGACATCAAATGACGCATGGCCACTCACGTTCTTGCTGTTTGTGTGGATATATTGGTGGCACGTGAATGAAAAAAAAAGAAACATGGTGGACCTGTGTCGCTACTATAATATCCTAATGTTGCTTGCCTCCCCTTGGTGTCCTCCTTCTTCTGTGTGTGTCTCTCTCTGGCACTCTGCGTGTGTGTCTCTCTCAAGTGGACACACTTTGTCTGCCACCTAATTGGACGGGATGTGGACCCAGATGAGCGTGACGGCCACGAGCGCGTAGGCCGTGACGAGCATCGAGCCCTCGAGCCAGTTGGACTTGCCGTCCGCGATGATCGCGTACACGATGACGATCGACATGAGGTAGATCATGATCTCGAACTGCGGGAACGCGAGCGTCATGGGCTGACCCATGGCCCAGCCGGCGATCACGACCACGGGCACGACGAAGAGCGAGACCTGGGTGGCCGAACCCACGGCCACACCCATGGCGAGCTCCATCTTGTCGTTCAGCGCCACTTTGACTGCTGTCACGTGCTCCACGGCGTTGCCAACGATCGGCAGCAGGATGATGCCGATGAACGACTTGCTGATGTGCAGCTCCTGCGCAAAGCCGTCGATCGAGGACACGAGCATCTCCGAGAAGCCCGCGACGAGCAGCGTGGACGAAAAGAGTAGCATTGCACTCGCACGCTTGGAGAGCTCCATCTCCTCCTCCTCGTCGCTCTCTCCCTGGAAGAGCTCAATGTGCGTGTGCAGCTGGAAGAAGAGGTTCTGCATGTACATGAAGAGCAGGAAGATCGCGGCGATGTGCGAGAGCGCGAGCGTGCTCTGGATCTTGGTCTCCTCGCTCTCGTGGTCCGAAAAGTAGAAGAGGTACGACGGCAGCAGCATCGCGAAGCTCGAGAGCATGAGCAGCGACGAGTTGGAGCTCGCGCCGGTCGCGTTGAACTTGCTCTCCTTGGTCGAGAGTCCGCCCGCGATGAACGAGCAGCCGAGCACGAGCAGCAGATTCGAGAGCACGGAGCCGATGAGCGACGACTGCACGACCGCGATCTGACCCTGACGCAGCGCAAACACAGCCACGACCACCTCGACCGCGTTGCCGAACGTGGCGTTCACGAGCCCGCCAATGGTCTCGCCCGTGTGGAACGCGAGCGCCTCCGTGGCCTCGCCCAGCATGTTGGCTAGCGGGATGAGCACGAGGAAGTTGAGCGAGAACACCCACGCGTCGCTCCACGCGGCCGCGTACGCCCACACGGCGAACGGCGCGGCCGCCAGCAGCACGTTCAGGCGCTGGCCGAACACCAGGTGGCGGGTCGCGGTCAGGTCCTCGCGCCAGCTCGTGGCATGCGGAGCGATCGAGCCGCGCGACGACGCCATGCTCACGCTGGCGCCAGTGACGTACATGCCGCGCGACGGTTGGTCCGTGGGCAGCAGCGCCGACTTCTCGTCGACCTGCGGGAGCGAAGAGCGCAGCTCGCCGACCTTGGGCATCGTGTCTGCGTTCAACGTGCGCGAGCGGCGGATGGACGCGTTCGCTTGGCTCACGTGCATCGAGCGGTTGTTCTTGCGCGTGTCTTGCGGTTGTGTGGGGGTTGCTGCGCAAGTCAAGTTGCGCTCGCGTGCTGGTTTGCTCTTCTCGCTTGTCGTGCTTGTTTGGTTGTGCTGTTTCTCTGATTTGCGGTTTTGCTTTTTGCTTTTGCTTGTTGCCTTCGAAAAACAAGAGGATCTTTTGGGTGTCAAAAACCACGTCTTGGCTGGATGTGGAAAGCCAGAATGCGAAGAATTAGAACGTGTGTGTCATTTGTCCCATCTTTTCGAGCAAACGGGATTATTCGTTTGCGACACACCTAGTCGAAAATGGATGTTGTCGCGACCTGGTTGTCGCGAACTGGTTGTCGCGAACTGGTTGTCGCGAACTGGTTGTCGTGGTGATGAAAGTAAATAGCCCAATTTGAAACGCTCAATCATGGTGGATGGCGATGACTCCAATGGCGAAGCGCACTATGGCGCCACTAACAGCTGTGCTCCTCGTCTCCTCTCTCTGTCGTTCCCCGTCTTCATCGCTTCCCTTCACCTCGTTATGCGACCCCGCGTTGCGACTCTCGTTGCGTCTCTTCAGGAGCATAGGAATGGCCGGTTTTGTCCTGTGTGTAATAAGCGTAATCTCTTCCATTGTAAATCCGTACATGATCAATATCAATGCCGCTCTCCACACGAGTTTTGTCACCAAGCGCGAAGACATCGACGGAGGTGCAGGAGACCTCGAACGCTGGCTTCCTTTCGTCTTACCTGTCTTCCACAGCATCCATGCTCGCTTTTCTCGCTCACTCGTCTTGTTCTGGTTCTTCGAAGGGGTCTTGAAGAAGGAGCGATCGACTCGCGCAGTTCATTCTTCGAGTCTCGTTCTGCACGCTTGTTTCCATCTACCAACGAGCTGCGTTGTGTCTTTTATAAGTGAAGTGTTTCTTGTGTGTGAGCGGTTGTCGTGCAATGGAACCCCTATACAAGAAGTGTCCAAATTCAGTTTGACTCGGATTTCTTGGAAAGTGTTAGGACGATCGTGAAGCCATCACTCTGAGCTGCGAACATCACTGTCAACCCTACTCACTCAGCGAGTTGTGTTTACGATGAGTGTCAAACGATTGGTTTTTGGAATTGTTGCAAAGAGCAAAGGAGTGGTTCTTGATTCACTCTGAAACATCAAAATACCGGTACTATTCCAGTTGTGACTGCTAAGTGACGACAGCAAGCAGACAAGCAGCACTCACACGCAAGCCAACAGGCAGCAACCAGCACACACTCGCAAGCCAACAGGCAACAAGCAAGCCAGCGTGTGTGCGTGAACGCCCCACGCGCAGCGACCCAAGCGAGAGAGCGCGCGCGCGCGAGAGAGAGGAGGGCGGAAGAGGCCGCTTACGCAGACGACCAGCAAGCAATAAAAGCACGCTTCTTCCGGCGCAGATTGCTCGATCGCGGCTGTCGTGCTCACGAGGCGACTGCGATTCGACAAAGCGAAGCCGACGGCGCGGCTCCCTCCTTCTTTTTCCTCACCTTCTTGGTTCGTGTTTCCTGCTTCTTCTCTTAGAACGAGCCAAAGATGCTGCACCCGACGAATGCGTTCCGCGACATGGACACCATCCGCCAACTGGTTGCTGGTGCGTTACACGTGTGCCTCTATTGTGCTCGCATTTTGTACCCAAATGGGTCGCTGACGTGGCTGCTCGTTGCGACTGAATGAAACGACAATATCAGGCAAGCAGCCAGTCGTGTTCCTGGACTACGATGGCACGCTGTCGCCGATCGTGGACATCCCGGACCGCGCGTTCATGACGGACGCCATGCGCGGCGCGCTCAACGCGCTCTCGTCCAAGTTCATCACGGCGATCGTCACTGGCCGCTCGACCGAGAAAGTGTACAGCTTTGTGCAGCTGGACAACTTGGTGTACGCCGGCAGCCACGGGTTCGACATCAAAGGTCCCAAGTCGCTGCCGATCAACTGCCAGGTGGGCGACCACTTCCGTCCCGCGCTCGAGCAGTGCGTGCGCGATCTGTCGGACAAGCTCGCGGGCATCCCCGGCGCCGAGATCGAAGACAACCGCTTGGCCGTGTCGGTGCACTACCGCCACGTACGTCGACGTTGTGTTTGCATGATGACGATTTTGTGTACGATGGGTTGAAAACCGACTAACGGACGATTGATTGGGTTGCGCAGGTTGCGCCAGCGCTCCAGAGCGTGGTCGAAGGCATTGTCGACGACTACGTCGCGTTCCAGCCGAACCTCGTGAAGAAGCACGGCAAGAAAGTGTTCGAGCTGCGTCCGCAGGTGGACTGGAACAAAGGTCGCGCCGTGCTCTACATCCTGTCGCAGCTCGGACTCGACGCCGACAACGTCGTGCCGTTCTACTTGGGCGACGACGTGAGCGACGAAGATGCGTTTAGTGCGCTAAATGCGCGCGGCAACGGCAAAGGCGTGTCGATCATCGTGCGCGACCCCGAGGCGTCGCAAGTGGATCTCCCGGGCGACTCGACGGAGCTGCCAGCGACCACCGCCGTGTACTCGCTGCGCGACACGCTCGAGGTCGAGCAGTTCCTCACGGTGCTCGCGACGCTGGAAGAGGTGGTGTCTTTTTGACATGCAGCGGGGACGACCACGTCTCTCTTTCGTTCTTGTACTCGTAGCTGTAGTGGCAGCTCTGTATCTTCTCTCAGCTTCGTCCGAACGAAGCCCATTGCATTTGCGAGGTCATCTCGCTCGCATCTGTTGTCTGCATGCAATTATGGTGTTTGTCTGTCTGTCAGCCACCTTAATAGCAGCCTCTACCCTATTTTGGTAGTCTTTGTTCGAGACCCTACATTTAAGGAAAAGCACACGATATTTGTGAAAGAAACGCGATGTTGACAAATGTAGACATTCGGGTCAATCGAGAGGTCAACAAACAACTAACAACAAACACAGGGAGCGAGCGCATTTGCACTGAGAAGCAGGGAGAAAGCGAAAAGCAACGAAACAAATGGCTCTGCGAGTGGCTCTGCGATCGACCCGCGCCGCCGTGCAGGCGAGCGCTGCGGCTCCACGCTCCGTGGCGGTGCGCTGCTTTGCCGCCGACGCGTCGAAGGACGACGCCGCTGCTGCCGCTGCCGCGCTCGCCGCCGAGGACGCGCTCATGGAGCAGCTGACCAAGCAGCAGCACGAGGACGCCGCGCGCACCAGTACGTGTTAATCGAAGCTCATGGTTCGCGAAGCGTTGTATCGAATAGCGAGCGCTGTATGTGCATACGCTGTGTGGACGTGTGTAAGTGCTGACTGGTGTGTGCGGTTGTTTTGTTCGATTTGGATCTCAGTCCTTCCGTACCATGCGACGGAAGCTGCCAGCCCGACTGTCGGCTCGACCGAGATCCCATACCCGAAGGAAGTGTCGCTCGTCTCGGGCACGGGCGACTTCACCGTCGGCCGTAAGGTGCGCGTGTTCATGCCGACGCGCCACCAGATGCAGAGCGGAACGTACAACACCCGCCACTGGGAGATCCGCTTCGACTCGCCTCGTACGTCAAATTGCTGCGAGTGTTGGTGGAGCATTGATTGAGTAGAGTATTTCACGAATCCTTGCTGACATCGTTTATGGGCGAACATGTGAACAGGCACGTGGCAGAACCCGTTGATGGGCTGGACCAGCACCGCGGACCCGCTCCACGGCATGGTGCTCAAGTTCGACAAGAAGGAGGACGCCGTGAGCTTCGCCGAGAAGCAAGGTGCGGGATTATTTCTTGTGCAGCGAGCAATGCTCTGAGCGTGTGGCTGTCATGATAGCTAGCTATCCTGACTTTGCGCGTAATACTTTGTTGTCAGGCTGGGTGATTGAGGTGGAGGAGCCTGCGGAGGTGGGTCACTTTGACGGCCAGCTCGCGTACTCGCACAACTTTTTGCCGCTGAATGTCGAGAACCTGCTCAAGCGCGAGGGCAAGAAGGCTCACGTGCAGTTCAAGCACCCGACTGGCCGCCGCAGCAACTGGGTCAAGACGCTCAAGTACCACGGCAACGGCGTCGTCGCGCAGCACGGAGGCGAAGCCAAGGAATAGCTTCTTCATACTCGATCTTGCGATGTGATCTCTTCCAGCAAGACCAATAGCACAAAATACACCAAAAGGCATAACATCCTTTCTCTCTTCATGTGGATTTGAAAAAAATGTTTCACTCGTTGTCTCGCGTTGAAAAGACATGGAGTCAATGGAAAAAAAGAGCAAATTGGAAAGTATACGCAGGATGAAAAGGGAAACGCGGGTGGGCGAGAGGATCCTTCCTTGCTGACTGACCTCTCTTAGACGACCACGTGGGACGTCTGCGAGGTGGTCGTGGCGTGGATCGTGGTCGTGGTGGCGGCGGTCTGCGTCTGGTTGTAGCGCAGCTCCGGCATGTCCTCCAGGTCCTGGTTCTGCTGCTGCGAGGTCTCGGTCTTGATCATGTGCGACTGGTACGCAGGGTGCTGATCACGTCAAACAATTACACCGTGATTAGAAAAGCAAACATCCAACGTGAGAAGGGAATGGACTGGAGAGCAGTGTGGGCTTACGCGGGCGATGAGGAAGAAGTTGAACACCGCGAGCACGAAGAAGAGGATGCCGATGAGCACGCCGAACGTTCCCTGCGAGAACGACAAGAACGAGATGCTGCGAGGAAAAATAACGAGAAAAAAAAGCACGACACACACATACACAACAGGTCAGCACTTGAGATAGCCAAGTGGCGGTGACAGAGCATGACAAGGTTAAGACGTACGAGAGGATGAACGCGGCTTTGCCGAACGCCGTGAACATGAACCCAAAGTTCACTTTCACTTTCTCCGCAATCGACGGGAACTGCTCGTGGTTCTCAAGGAACACGAGCGAGCCAGCCAAGAACCTGATATATCCCATGCCAGACACAACACCAACAACACAAAGAAATCAGCACAAAGCACCAACCAGCCAGTCAACTAGGAGAGAGAAAGACTCAAACATGCAAACGCACATGATGTAGATGACGACGAGGAAGTGCGCGTAGCTCGGCACGGAGAAGAGGCGGATCACGCACGTGATCTCCAGCAGCGCGGCGGCCACAAGGTTCGCGAGACGCATGTAGCCGTTGATGCGCTTGATGTCCGTGGTGGAGATCTGGTGCGCGAGCGCGTCCGCTTTTTCTTTGATCACCTGCGGCACCTGCAGGTTCGATCCCTGGCGCGCGGCGGGAGCTGGGGCGGCGGCGGCTATAGGGACAAGGATCCATATATATATATAGAGAGAGAGAGACGTAGTAGTTAGTGAAGGTGTTGAGCGCATGCACATCCGCATGCATGGACGCACGCACCGGCTGTTGCGGTTGGCTCCATCATGGTTGCTGCGGCTTCTGGTCTGTCTATCTGGGAGAAACTTGGCTTGTCCTTTAGCAGCAGCGAACAGTGTGAGCGACAAGGCTGAATTTTTGGCTCGAGTGGTAACCCATGCAAAAATGTGCTGCTGTTTTTAGCATGGGTTACGTTACGAAGTGGGCGGGTCTAACCCATGGGTTGGTGGGTCTGCAAGCTCTATAGTCAGCAGTGTGTTTGCATGAACTTCTCGGATGAAACGAAAGAGCAAGTCAACGGGTTCGAGATGTGAGACACCAACAATCACACCCGTTTTCCCCTTTTTCGAGAAATATGAACCTTCGAGATAGAATGACATTCTTTACTGCGGATACACAAATGATGCTGCGGATTGATGCAAGCCTGGTTTGATATTTTCCTCACAAACGCTTCTGTCTGACAGCAAGTGTCGTTTCTGAGGTGGAATCCCTGCATTCTCACTCTCAGCCACAAAATGACAAGTTGACATTTGCTTTTCGATTTAGCTCTTTCTTTATAGCAAATCAACTTCTACTTTGAATAGACTGGATAATTGCCATTGGCTAAAAATGGTTCGGACATGACGTCAGGCATTCCTTCTGCCTGTCAAACTGACTGACTTGCGTGACCATGCAAGTGACAACCAATGCTCTGATGATGGACGAGGCGGTGAAGAAGTCCGTCGCGGCGTCCATCGGCGCTGTGCTCACGTCCTTCGTGGTGGGTGAAGATGCTTTCTCTTTCTCTCTGGTTATGTCAGTGCATGTGGTGCAGGCGCTAACTCTCTCTCTCTCTCTTTGCTGCGCAGGTGACTCGTACGTGGAGGCTCCAGTCGTTCACTCGCTCGTTCGCTCGCTTGTCGCGGTCCACGTTGCTAGACAGACTCTTACATCTGGGACTTCTGTGTGTGTTCGTGCTGTACTGATGTGCAGCGCTGGAAGTGGTGAAGACGCGGCTGCAGGTCCAAGTGCCGAATGTGGTCAAAGTGCCGCCCGCAGTGCAAAAGGTGCGCTTGCGTGCAGTCTTCATGTGTCGGTGGATGGCGAGTGGACATAGAGACTCATCTTTTCTGCCTGGGAATGTAATGTGCTGTGGTGTATTCGCTGTCAGTGTTCGCACTACAACTTCTCGAATGGTCTCATGGACACGATGCTGCCGAAGGAGATGCTGCTGAAGAAGTGCAAGTGTTCGGCGGCGCAGCTCTCGAGCGCGCCAAAGCCCAACAGCGTGTTCTACACCATGGCGCGCATCGTGCGGGTCGAAGGACCGCTGGCGCTCTACTCTGGGCTGCCTCCCACGCTGCTCTTCGCCGTGCCGTCGACTGCCATGTACTTCACGTCGTACGAGATGATCCTGAGCGAGTGCAAAGAGCTCTTCCCGAGTGTGAACCACGGCGCGCTGGCGATGGTGTCCGGGGGGATCGCGCGCGCCGGCGCCGCCACCGTGTTCTCGCCGCTGGAGCTCATCCGCGTGCAGATGCAGTCGGGTGAGAGCTCGCACTCGTTCCTGACGCACGTGCGCCAGGTCGCGAACGGGGGCGTGCGCCAGCTCTACCGGGGTCTCGGCGCGACGCTCGCGCGCGACATCCCGTTCTCGGCGCTCTACTGGTTCGGCATCGAGACGTCGAAGGCGTATTTAAGCGAGCGCGTGCGCCTCCAGGACGCTCAAAAGCGGAAAGTGGCGGTCGCACTGCTCTCGGGCGTGATCGCAGGCGCATTCGCGACCGTAGCGACGCACCCGTTCGACGTCGTTAAGACGCGCGCGCAGGTGTCCATCTACTCGTCCGAGGCAACGAACGGCAACAACAACCACAAGACGCTGTCGTCCCTGCAGATGCTGCGGCAGGTATGGCGGCAGGAAGGACTTGCAGGGCTCTCGGCGGGGCTCGTGCCGCGCGTGGCCAAGGTCGCGCCGGCTTGTGCGATCATGATCGGGACGTACGAAGCCGCCAAGCTCGCATTTGATCAGCAGCAGCTCGAGTCATCCTCATAGCGAGAGTTTTTGTTTGACTGGGAAACCTATTGAATAGAATACAGAGTCTTCATGATCCACTCTGCATCTTGCGAACAGTGTCAACTGAGCAACAAACACTGAAGCAAGGCAAGTCGCATTCTTGCTGAAAAAAAGAGCAAGCTTCGCTCAGAGTGGCCAGGTAGGTGCATCACCACCCAAGTTGAAGTCATCGCTCACCTGCCTTCAGTCCAGTAGGTAATGAACCTCAACGGTTCGCAACACAAGCAAGTGTTTGTTTTGCACTTCTTCGTGACGCGACGACGTCCAGGATGAGAGTGTGTGTGCACGTCGAGTTGCTCCTGCAGCTCTTCTCTCGCAACACGGACATTCGATCGAGGCGATCTGAGCCACACAAATTCGGAATGGACAGTGGTGACGGTGTCTGCAAGGTCCAACGGCTCGTCCAGATCGACACGAACCAGGAAGATGATCCTCAACAAATGCACGCAACGCGCACAGCAAGCACGATTGTGTCTGCACAATGCAACGCGACAGCTGTGCTTGCTTGCTCGCTCTGTTGTCCTGCCGCTGACAATTCGATGCCAAAAGTGCGAAGCGAAGCAAGGCGCAATGACAAAAAGCAGCCATTCGCGTGCGCATGATGCAAGCAAGCGATCCACATTCACAGCAAAACGAAAAAGTGACAGAGCTACAGGTGGACCCGACACGCACTCTCGAATTGACGAAGGTGCACCACAAAATCCTGTCAGGGGTCGGGGAGTTGCCCTACTCCGCGCTGAACACTTCCTCCCATCTTTTGCCTCCCGGCATCAATCGATGCCTGCTCAACTTGTCGAATCCATACAAACCAGCTTGGATCAGAACCTGCGACACTTGATACCCCTGCGAGAGTTCGCTTCCGTCCCGAGTTTGTGGCTCAGCGCGTGTTGCTGCTTGCGCAAAAACGAGCCAGCTCAGTTCGCTTGCATGCTGTTGCCTCTTGAAGCACTTGTTCTCAAGCAAAGCAAAGCAAAGAAGCCTTTGCCTAACAGACGGACAGACAGACGAACGCTTCCTTTCCTTTGCTGCACTGAGAGAAGCCTTGCGCGCAATAGGCAACCAGTCCAGCAAGCAAGCAAGCAAACGCGTGCTCTCTCTCTCTCTCTCTCATTCGCAACAGCAGCAGCAGTTAACATGCCGATCGCCGAGTGGTGCGCCAAGATCACGCAGTGCGCGGGCGGCGACCCGCAGCAGCAGATCGTCACCACGCACACACGCGTCACCACCACGAGCAGCAGCAGCAGCAGCAACAGAGGGCGTCGGGATGTCCACACCGCCCTCACGACAGCACCAGTAGCAGAGCCAGCAGCAGCAGTAGAGGCAGTGGCGCAAGGCGAGGAGGAAGAGGACGGCGCGGAAACGGAGACAGACGTGATGCTCACGTCCGCTGCCACGATCGACACGCGCTGCAGCAGTAACAGCAACAGCGACGACGGCGAGATGCTCGACAGCTCGCGCTCGAGACGATATCTGCAGCCTGAGAGCGATGACGACGACGACTCGGCCATGACGAGCATGACGCGGCGGCTCTCGGCGCTCGTGCAGCGCCGTCCGCCCGTGCCGACGATCTCGGCCACGTCGCTCTACAACAAGATGCAGACGCGCGGTGTCGTGGTCGTGGACTGCCGCGACGCCGACGACTTTGCGCAGCGCCACCTGCCCGGCGCGCTCAACTGCGCGTACGCCAAGGGTCGCAAGAAGAGCGTGGACGACGTGATCGAGCTGAGTCAGAACAAGGCGCTCGCGCACAAGCTCGCGGCGCGCGACCTCATGGAGATCGTGGTCATCGGCGCGAACCGCTCGAACAGGCTCTACAAAATGGACTGGGGCTACCGCATCGCGCGCATGCTTTTCTCTGAGGGTCGCGTGTACTCGGTGCGCTTCCTCGCGCAGGGCTTCCCGTTGTTTGTGCACAAGTACGACTTTCTTTTGCAGACGCGGCCGTCGATCTGCGTGGGGCTGCCGGCGCCGATGGCGGTCAAGAGCAAGGAGCCAGCGATCCAGTACCCGAACGAGATCCTGGACAACTTTCTGTTCTTGGGCAACTTTTGGCAGGCGAACTCGTCCGCGGTGATCACGGCGCTGCAGATCACGCACGTGATCAACATGGGGGCGCTCACGGACGACCGCGACAAGTTCGACCACGTGACGTACTATGACGTCGACATCCTCGACCGCGTGGACGTGGACATCCGCCAGACATTTGAGCGGACGGCCGCGTTCATCAGCAAGGTGGCAAGCGAACCCGGCGCGCGCGTGCTCGTGCACTGCGTGCAGGGCGTGTCGCGGTCGGCGTCGATCGTGCTCTGGTACATCATGGTGACGGCGCACTGCACGCTGTCGGCCGCGTACCACCACGTGCTCAAGTGCCGACCGCTCATCTTCCCGAACCACGGCTTCATGCAGCAGCTCATCGCGTACGAGACCGAGCTCTACGGCTGCGCGAGCGTGACGCTCGAGGAGATCGATCTGCTGCAGCACGGGCTGCTGCAGTCCATAGATCGCCCCGGCTCGCTGTTGCGCGAGTCCTTTGTGTAATCTACAGCAGCTGCTCGTGCGTGTGCATGTGTGTTCTTCTACAAGCCCTGATGGAAGTGGTGGAGTGTGCTAGTGGAGTTGATAGTGGCGATAGGGTGGGGAACAGCAGCAGCAGCAGCATAATTTATCAAAAAAACAGCCAATACAGCAACCGACAAGAGCGTGCGTGCTTCTCATTGCATATACAGTGAACAATAGCGTTTGGCTCACTGGCTAAACTGCCACACGCCGTCGAAAGCGGCGCCGTCCGGCCACTGCCACACGCCCGCGTCGTGGGAGAGGTTGCTCTGGAACTCGCCCTATGTATGGAGTATGTCGTCAATACGAGCACACGTGTCAATGCGGCCGCTTGCTGGGAAGCCCACTGGGACACAGTTGGTTGCGTACAACAAGTACCTCGTAGCGCGCGCCGGTCGCAAAGTGGTAGATGTCACGGCGCGCAAGGACGTGATCGACCAGGTCACGGCGTTCTTCCCCAAGAGCGAGAGCCGCCTCGCCGGCATGCTGCGTACGTCGCAGGCGCTCGCAGCACGGCGAGAAGCGAGAGAAGGAGAGCAGCATGACGACGACGACGAAGAAGGGGATGCGAGCGCGGCCGCTGCAAAGAAGACAAACAAGGTGGAAAACTGGCAGCTCGTGATCGCCGGCAACTCGAAGGAGTGCTTCCGCAACCCCTTCCGCAATATCCACATGGTCGCGCTCGCGACCGCGATACTCAAGAGCAAGCTCTCGGGCATTCGCGTGCTCGACTTTTGCTACAACCACCTGGGCGAAGAGCACGACTTTGGCGGCGAGACGGAGACCAGCGGCGAGAGCGAGCACGCACATGACGAGCGCAAGCACCTGCTCGACGCTGCGCCGTGTCTCGGTAGACTGCTGCAGAGCACCACGCTGTACACAAGCACGATCGAGGAGCTCAATCTGAGCGGCAACCGCCTTGGTGGCGAGAGCTGCAGTCTGCTCTGCGCAGCACTCCGAGACAACAACGCCACGCTGCGCAAGCTCAACCTGGACAATCCCGTCATCAAGACCAAGGAGGGAAGGGAAAGCGCATGGTGTATGTGCGACACGACGCTAACCTGACGGACTCCGCACGCCTGGGAAACAATTTCTTTCAGGAGGAAGCGATCCAACACGTTGGCAAGATGCTGCAGGTGGACGAGACGCTCCGCACGATCAGCCTCTGCAAGCACCAGCTCACAGACGACGGCGCGCAGGTGCTTGCCGAGCGACTGCTGGACAACCACACGCTGCAGTGTCTCGTCTTGCGTGCCAACCACATCGGCAGCACGGGCGCATCTGCACTCGCAGCACTGGTGCTGAACCGCGACTCGCTCGCGCAGCTGGATCTGAGCGCGAACCGCATCGGCGACGCTGACGCACACGCGTTCGCGCAGGTGCTGCAGCGCAACCGCTCCAACCTGTCGACGCTCGCGCTCTGCTCGACGTACTTGACCGACGACGGGCTCACAGCGACCGCAACTGCTTGCCAGCGGGTCGAGCACCCGGAGGTGAACCGCCTGCAGATCCTGCTGCTCTGGGGGAACGACTTTCGTGAGCGGAGCGCGCAGCTGTTCCTGGAGCTCTGCGACGGCGGCCGCTTCCACGAGTGGGACGTCGAGACCGACTCCCTCCCGCGCACTATCGACGGCGACGACCACGTCCACGTCGCGCACAAGGACGTGGTGCGAGCGGCGCCGTTCGCGTCTCCGAAGCGCTGAGTCCGCTACCATTCGGGAGTGTGTCGTTTGGTGCTTCTCCTGGTTGAAGTTGATGCTGTTTCTAGGTTCGCTTGGGTATCGTTGGCTAGGTACACGCTGGATGGGTACACTTGTCGTATACATACCGACAAATCCAGATAAATAGCCGGCTTTCCGGATACTGATGCTCTAACCATCGATCAATCGCTTTTGGTGGCACAAAGATCGACTTTTGCCTTGAGAAATGTATGAATGAGTCCCCAAAAGTGGTTGATCGATGGTTACGGTAGGACTAAATCGCAGATTGATTCAATCGTAATAGGCGAATTGCCCAACGACAGACATCCTGCAGGCGAACATCCCTAGTTCGATCTCCAGATCAATCAGCAACATGCTTCGCACACTCAGCACTGTGACGCTGCTGGCGTCTCGCCGAGCAGCTCTCGGCGGCTTCCAGCGTCTATCTGACACTTCCTGCGTCGCTGCCGCTCGCAGTGGCGCACTCGCTCTACCCGCCGCTTCGTCCCGCAGAATCCACGCGACGACCAGCGCGTCATCGAAAGAGCGCAGCAACAACAACCACCTCCATTCGCCAACAAGCGCCGTCCAATCACGCCATGCGTCCGACGAGACGTTCTCCGAGCGAGCCGAGCGCGCCAGGCACGAGATATCCATCATCCACGATGTGGTCACGGCGTCGCACGTGAAGCAGGTGCTGCAGAAGCTGCGCGCAGAGGCGTCCAAGCCGGATCTCTGGGACGACTCGACGCACGCCGCCACGGTCGTGCAGCAATTGGGGTCGCTCGAGGCGCGCGAGAGACGCGTGAGCGACCTGCACGCGCGCTTTCTGGACAACAAGGCGCTGTTCGTGATGGCGAACGAGGAGAAAGACGAAGGCATGATGCAGGAGTGTATGGACAGCATGGCGGACGTGGTCACGGACGCCAAGCAGCTGCGCGTGGAGCTCATGCTGTCGAACGAGAGCGACATGTCGTCGTGCTTCATCGAGATCCAGGCTGGCGCTGGCGGCACTGACAGCTGCGACTGGGCTGCCATGCTTGCACGGATGTATGCGCGCTGGGCCGAGACAAGGCAGTACCAGGTGCACTACGTGGACGAGTCCCCTGGCGAAGAAGCCGGCTTTCGGTCTGTGTGTCTGCGAATCGATGGGGGCTACGCGTACGGCTGGGCGAAGACCGAGGCTGGCGTGCATCGGCTTGTCCGCGTGTCGCCCTTCGACAGCGCGGCGAGACGCCACACGTCGTTTGCAC
Organism: Globisporangium recalcitrans; assembly: GCA_023333815.1. Classification (NCBI taxonomy): domain Eukaryota; phylum Oomycota; class Peronosporomycetes; order Pythiales; family Pythiaceae; genus Globisporangium; species Globisporangium recalcitrans. The sequence goes on from JAASFO010000407.1 coordinate 16,856, forward strand.
AGGTGCGGGTGTACCCGATGGCTGCGATGTCGAGTGGTGGGAGTGGCTCGAAGCACCACCACCTGGTGGGCGACATCCCCAGCAAGGACTTGCGCATCGACACGTTCCGGTCGTCTGGCGCTGGCGGCCAGCACGTCAACACCACCGACAGCGCGATCCGGATCACGCACTTTCCCTCGGGCATCGTCGTGCAGAGCCAGTCGGACCGCTCGCAGCACCGCAACAAGGCGGAGGCGATGGACATGCTGCGCGCCAAGCTGTATCAGCGCGAGCTGGAGAAACAGGCGCAGGAAAAGCACAGATTCACACAGGGGCTGGGCGAGAATGCGTGGGGAAGTCAGGTGTGTGTGTGTGCATATGTTGCGGAGGTTGTGTGTGTCTAGCTGGTGCTAATCTGTGTCTCTGCGTGACTCTTTGCGCGCGTTTCAGATCCGCTCGTATGTGCTGCATCCGTACAAAATGGTGAAGGACCACCGCACGAATTTCTCCGCGACAGACCCAAAGCTGGTGCTGGATGGAGACATCGACAGGTGTGTGTGTGTGTTTGATGTCGATCTCATGTGGACGTTTGGAGGACTCACACTGACTTCCTTGCTTGGACAGGTTCATGGAAGAAATGCTGATCGCTCAAGCTGGCGGCGCGGACTCGCATCGCGAAGAGTGAAAGCAATAATAATGAATTTGGTGGTGGTTTGTCTAGCTAATCGTGGCGAAACTATTGGGAACCTGGCGATCTAAGAAGGAGCATGTTGAAGTTAGGTAGTGCTAGTGATCAGAGGACGACATGAGGAACGACAGCGTGTGCTCTCTGCGGACCGTGAGCGACGTCCTCGATGTCAGCGACCCGCCGCCGCGCGAGTTCTCGACATCGTCCGCCACGCGCCGCGCGATCTCGGTGAGCAGCACGTCTCGCTGCGTGGACGTGATCACTTTCGTGTTCTCAGCCCAGTCGAGCACTTCGCCCACTTTCCGCGTCACAAAGTCGCGCTCCTGCACGGTGCGGCTAAGCATGAACGCCTGCTGCAGGAACGAGATGTTGACTTCGCACGGCGCCTCCTGCCACGGCTCGCCGTCGATCTGGATCGGCAGCGTGTCCTTCAGACGGATTTTCACGGATTTCGCCTGGCACAAACGAACGGCTTTCGACAGTCCCACCTGCATCTGTCCGAGGTGCAGCGTGCCGTATACCGCGACGACATCGAGCAGCCCGTCATGCGCGGACGACGGACCAAGACAGTTGTAGAGCCCGCCGTCGTCCGAGTAGCTCTCTTCGTCGTCTGTGTCCACTCCCGAGTCTTCGTCTTCCGAATCGGACTCGTCGTGCCAGAGCTTCGACCCGCCGCCGTAGCTGTTGATGTTGAGCAGAATGACGCCTTCCGTGCCTGGCGGGAGCGAAATCACTTTGCCGTCGCACTCCAACTCCATCTTTGTCGGCAGCCCTGCGCACGTTCGCACGAGGAAGTTCTTGGCGCCAAACTGACTGTACCAGAGCTTGTTCACAAACTGGCTCATAAAGAGCCCCGGCGATCGCTCGCGCTGTTCATGGAACTCGAGCGCCACCTGCGCGTCGACGCCGACCCCCAGATAGTTGTTCAGCACCGCGCGCTTCTTGCCGTCAATGTTCACCTGCCAACGGTCCAGGAGACTCACATGCGCGGCCGCGATCTCCGCCAAAATGTCGCTCACGTCGCGCGTCGAGAAGCCGCTGCCCCAGCCCAGGACACGCGCCAAGTCGTTTCCCGTCCCGAGTGGCAGGATCGCGATTGGCGGCTGGCGAGTCACGCCAATCTCGTCTAAAGCGCTAAGCACCCACCCGACCGTGCCGTCTCCACCGCAGACGAGGATCCGCAGGCGAGGGGTGTCTTTGAACTGGAGCAGTGGCGCAACAGGCGATTGGTGGGACAGGTCGTACACCTGGATCGGGTTCAGCCATTTCCGGATCTGACGCAGCACGTAGAGCCCCATCTGCCCCCCGCTTCGGCTGTTGATAAACACTAAGAGAGGGGTGATGTCCTGTGGCGGAACGATCTCAAACGGCAGGTCGCTGCTCAATGCTGTGGTGCCAGCACTGTCCAGTCGCTCGAGCGGCGGCAGCATCGGCATGCTGAGTGGTGGCAGCGGTGACCCCGCAGAGCTACTCCCAGTCCCGCTGGACGCTCGTGGAGACCCAGGAGGCTCCGAGTGCGGAGCGCCGTTCAGACTCGAAGAGCTCGTGATCGTCGCGCGACGGAGACGGATGTTCGACATCTTGTTCACTGCGATCTGCGCGGCGCTTCTCACCGACGACAGCGCGCGCTGGGACTTGGACGAAAAGCTCGGCACTTCGTTGAGGATCACAGCGGAGGGCGGCAGAATGAGGTTGTGGTGGCGGCCAAAGTCGCACTGGCGCAGGAAATGGTGGCGATGCGACTTGGCGTGCGTCTGGAAGCAGTTCTCGTGCACGCGGATGTGGCACCACGCGCACTTCATGCCCGAGAGCGCGAGGATGCTGCCGCAGAACAAGCCGCAGATCGAGCACGTGTCCATGGGGTCGATGTTGCCTTTGATCCAGAGGTGGCTCTGCGGCTTCTGGGCTTGCGCGAGCGAGTTCACAGCCGCAGCCTTGCACGCACAAGCAGATGTCGCCGGCACGCCCTTGTACTTCATCGTCGTCGCAGCGCACTGCGCGTGCGCGTACATGCCGCAGATGTCGCACGTGACCACGTAGCTGCGGATGCCGTACACGATCGACTCGCAGATGTTGCACCACTGCGGGCTGGTTCACAATAGGCAAATTGCACGTGTGAGTTCGATGAATTGGCATAGAGATAGGAAGAGACAGAGAGAGTGCAAGTAACATCAACACGCACCCTGCGAGGTTTCCGGGACGCCACTGGTGCAAGCCGATGGCGTAGGGACCGTCGCGGAAGCTGCGCCACGTGAGGTAGAACATGAACTTGCGCACGAAGAGGAACGCGAAGAGCAGCACGGCGACGCCCACGACGCTGTAGCCCACGCGGTTGAAGAGCTCCATGGCCTCGCGCGGCACGAAGGACGACGTGGGGTCCACGATGCCGCCATCGCTCGCGCTGTACATGCCACTGGAAGAGAAAGAGGAGGGGAGGGGGGTTACGCGCCAATGCGGTTGTGTCTGTCGTTTGAGCCTGACTGTGGAGATCTGTCTGTTTCGATCGCGTCGTTTGTCTGTGTGGTGATTGCGCGGGTCTTGCAGGTCCGTCTGACAGTTCCGGTCGCGTCGTGCTGATTGTGCGTCAGAGCTTCTTGGAGAGATCTGTCTCCACACGTCTCGCCGAGATCTGTCTCGTGATTCGAGCGAGCTCTTTTGCTCGTTTCTTCTTTTGTGTCGGAACGAAAGGGTACAATGTGGCAATGTGAGAGAGAGAGAGAAGAGCGTAACCTTCTTCCGACCTACACCGTAAGCACTGGTCTAAGTACGCACGGTTGATTGGCTAACATGTCTGCATTGGCCAATCAGTGCCGCAGGTTGTTAAAACTGGCAGTCGAAAAGTCTGTCAGGATGGGCGATATATCTACTTGCGTTCGATTTCCTTGATTGCCGCATTGACAAAATATCAAGGAGCTTTGCTACAAATTGCAAGCCTAAATCCACCAATGTGTTGCTCGAAAATGGAGCAAATGCAACTGCTTCAAAAATGGAAAGAAGCTGGTGCGTCTAGCAGAATCAAATGTGAAGGAGAGTGAAAGAGCGGTATATTTATATCCGAGTGTTCTTGACTCGAATGCGATGACAGACATTCCATGATGAGCGCCACAGACTGGAGGTGCGTGACTCTCCTCACTGAACAAGCAAATATGCACGACGCTTCCGCATGGAGCGCGTCCAGTCGCTCAAGCAGAGAGCTTCTTGGCCACCTGCGCGAACGACTCGCCCTGCACCTTGGCGACGTCCAACTCGAGCTGCGATGGCTGGCGAGAGCCGTCTGGACCGGCGTAGCTGCCCGCACCCCATGGCGACCCGCCGTGGATCTCCTCAAAGCTGAAGAGCAGAGGCGAGCGGTAGCCCAGTGGCACGTACGTCAGACCCTGGTGCGCGAAGAAGGTGACCGAAGTGAATGCGGTAGTCTCCTGACCACCGCCCTGGGTGCCGGTGGAGAAGAAGATCCCCGCTGGCTTGCCGACGAGACCGCCCGACTGCCACAGACCTCCCGTGGAGTCGAAGAGCGCCTTCACCTGAGCAGGCATGGATCCGAAGCGCGTTGGGAAACCGAAGAGGATGCCGTCCGCCTCCTTGAGCACGTCTGGGGTGGCGATCGGGTGGTCCTTCTTTGGAGGCGCGTGCATCTTGGTGAGCACCTCTTCCGATAAAGTCTCAGCGACCTGGTAGATCTCGGCGGTGACACCCTCGACGGACTCGACACCAACCTTGATGCTCTCGGCCATCTTGGCGATGTGGCCGTAGGTGGAGTAGTAGACGATCGCGATCTTGGTCATCTTGACGAGAGAGCTGGCTTGGAGACGGGTCTTTGGCTGCTTGTGTGGTTGCTGGTGGGTTGCAAAGTGAGAGTGGAAGGCAACGGAGGAATGGAGTGGCAGGACTTGCACGATCTGCCTGCTGCTTCAACAGTCGTCGTCGCATCTGTGAAAGATCGAAAATCCCAGCCACCCTCCAGTTCACCCATTGTGTTTCGTGTTTTTGCTTTTTGCAATGTGGGCGAATGGGTTTTTCGATCCAGAACGAAGTTCAATCGTATCTTGCTCTCGAATGGCAGAAGTGAGTGCATGGGGGTCTGTGCTGGCGAGTGTCAGCATCGGAAGTGAGATCCAATGCAGTCCCAGCAGAGAAACCTGTGTGTGCTTTAGGCATGGCGCGCGCATTTGAGCGCTGAAAGAAGGCATTTGATGCGGGCGGAGAAGAGTGCATTGGGACCATTTTGCTTTCGGTTCACAGCAGCAGAAAAATATCAGCACACTCGATTTTCTCACGCAAGGAAGCGTACCGCGATCCATAATCACACCAACGCAGCCAATCAGCGAGCGCCATTCGCGATCAAGCAGCCACGTCAGCTCTCCTCGATGATCTCTTAATCATGGATCCCTCCCACTCCAGTATCAATTGTAGCTCTGTATAAAATTGTGTGTCACTTGTGCGTTTACAATCCGCTTTCGGACACAACTCACGAGCACCATGTTATGCATTCGATCATATTCCAAAGGAACCTGCAACGGAGGACTGATCCATCTTCATCGTGTGACAGAGACGGTGCAAATGAAGGAAGCTCTGGCTGTGAGGAGGGGAGAGGAGGAGAGGGAGGGTGAGCAGCAAGAGCCACCAGCCTCAGCTCCCAGAACCTCAAGCAGGCTTCATGGCCACAGGACGTGTGCACAGGGAGGGAACGGCTCCGATGCTCCAAGGCGCCGCGCGCGCTTCCAGAAGGAGAGCAGGAGCCCCGCCACCATTCTCTTCATTTTGCAATTTGCCAACCCCCAAGCAAGCACAACTCCACCTCAAGCACCAGCAACCATGGCCAAGATCGTCATCGTCTACTACTCCACCTACGGCCACGTCGCCAAGATGGCCGAGAGCATCAAGGAAGGCGTTGAATCGGTCGAGGGTGTCACCGCCGAGATCTACCAGATCGCTGAGACTTTGTCGGAAG
>JAASFO010000408.1:0-22466 GCA_023333815.1 Globisporangium recalcitrans
AGCGTGTCCGCGACGCACTCGTGCTTCAACGTCTTGCCGATCAGCTTCTTGAACGTCGAGAACGAGCAGCGCACGTCAATAGATCCGTTCGGGAGGATCACGTCTTCCGAGCAGAACGGAATGATCACAGGGACGCGGTCTGGAGGCTACACGTTTCAAACAAAGACCCACATCATCAGTGCATCTCTCATTCACTCGTACAGGAGTCGTTTTATGCTTCATTGCGACATGAGGAGCTCCTTACATTCTGGTCGGAGAGCACTTCGCCGTTCCGCATTTGCTCGGGAGACGCCGCGACAAAGTAGAGCTTGACAAAGTACCGGTCGCTCTTGGACGCCATCGGGAGCAGCACGCGGCGTCCTTTCTTGATCCTCATGACGCTATCGTCCACGCTCGAGTGGAGCTCAAACACGAGCATGCTTCCTGGGACTGGCTGGTGCGGGTGCCAGCCTTTCGTGTGCCATTGCAGACTTAGCAGTCAGCCGCATATAAACCCTGTCAGTCAGCGCATATAGGAACACCTTGGGGATCAAATCCACACAAACTCCTTACCGCAAGAGGTTGCGCACGTAGAGCAAGTTGATATCGTGCGCTGCGTAGTACAGGAACTGGTTGTCTGGAGGCTGAGCGATGTGAGGTCCCTCACCTTCACCAATAGGGATCGGCGTGCCCATGACGCTCTGCTCAAAGCTCGCAGTGAGATGCGCGAGCAGCGTCGCACCAAAACTCGCTGAGTTGACTTCATTGGTGATCAGGTCCATGTGAGTCTATTCTCAATTTGGCATCAACACCAACTGTGGTAAGCGACAGCACAATTTTCGTCCTCGGCACAGTTGCGACTTGCTCCCGCCATTTCTGTAAACCTCACCTTGTGGACTTTTGAGAGCTGCAAGATCTTCTCGAACGTCAACCCGGACGGGAGCGTCATGTTGTTGAGACTCTGCAGCAGCCAGAACTCGGAGAAGTAGTCGGCGGTGGACATCGTGTCTTTCCACGGGGCGTAGAATGCGCCGTTCCACTGTGAGGGCACATCAAACAAGCCGCACGTCGCGGTGTCCGAGTCGTCATCGCCGCCGCCATCTTCTCCGGATGCTGCACACACTGAAGCCGCGCAGCACTCGAGAATGTCGTTGATCTGCGTGATCTCGTCACGGATCTCTTGTGTCAGGTACCGCGTGTCGTTCGCGCCAGTGATGCCTTCGTAGACGGTCTTGGAGCACACGGGGCAGTTCGCAGTCGGGTCTTGACCTTGTTCAAAGAGCAGGCGCGTCTCCGCTGTGATCGGCACGACGTCCTTGCAAGTCGGGTAGAGTCCGCTCAAGAACGCTTGCGCCGTGAGCTGTCCAGACACACTCCGTTGCAGGCAAGTCACAGACTAGCATAGTGTCGTTAAGATGCACGCAACTTGGCACTTACATTGTCACGCTGGTTGGCGTCGGCGTACGCAAAGGTGTTGTCGCACGTGGCTTCCAAAAAGTCAGTGTACAGGTGCTTGCGGAAGTACTACACAGCAGCATAACAACACATACTCAGCAAATACACAACCACACAATGCCATTCACTCCCATCCATCGAGGGTTGAAATCTCACCTCGCCCATGAGCTTCACGACGTTAAAGCCATGCTTCGTGAGTTTCGGCGACACGACCTCCGTGGGATCGTCGTCCTCGGACGTGCCCCAATCGTTCGCCTTCAGCGGGAGCTCCACGTTCGGGTTGAGCACGTACTTCTTGAGCGTCTCCTCCGACGGGATCTCCTCGCCCAGTCCATACGGACCTCGCACGCCGTGACGAGAGAGCACAATCACCTAAGCGTATCATATCATGGAATGAAATCCAGCAGTTGAGTCAGGCTCGCGCGAAACCATGCTATGCGTGGTTGAGAAAGAGGGAGAGAGAGAGAGAGAAGATAGATAGTTCGCTTGCCCACCTGACGCAACTGAGACGTCGCGGACGCTTCAAGGAGCTGCTCGCTGCTGAGCGCGACCACGAAGGCAAGCGCGGAAACGACACTCGCGCGGCGCCACATGCTCTGCTAACGGCTGCACGTGTGGCTCGCGGCGCTTCGTATCCACTTGAGAGAGTTGGTTCACGTCCGTCGCACCCTTCGTTGAAGACTGGCGAAGAGACCGAGTTGAGAGAGAGAGAGAGAGAGATGAAGCGATCTTGTGCTGTGCGCTTGTTCTTTATTGCTCGAAGTGTCGGCTGATGGATGAAGAAAACGGTCGACGATGACTGTGTTGACAGTGCACTGTAACGCTCTCCTAAAGTGCGAAAAGGATCAGTGCTGTGTTCAGCGAAACATGTGGTCCACGCGATCCAATCGTTATTTTGAACACAGCATACAAACCTTCATACTATTCACTTTTGTCACTATGGAAGGCATTTCAGCGGAGATTCAAATAGCCACTCTCGATAGTGAACATACCGGGGTCTCTTGATCACTTGCGAACGCGAAAGCACCTTTCGAATCGAGTGCGAGTTCCAGGATTCCAGGACTCTCCCTGCATTATGAGCGATTCTTCATCACACAAGCGTATCACCACCAACTTGCTTCTTTCTTCCCATGATTCTCACTCGTTCTTCCAACTCTCCCTTCTCACCCTCCCTCCGTCCTCGGTCATCACGAACACGATTGCACTTCGATCCACAGCCGGTCAGATGTTAGAATAGCATCCACACATGGCGTTTCTGGGTCGAGTGACGAGCAACGCCACCACCTCCGCACTTGCTCTATGCGATAGCGCACGCATCCACTGTTCCATGTGGTGTCCAGGAACGCGCCAACGTGACGAGAGCTGTTCTCCACACATTTCTTGTCCAGAGCAACCTGTCGGTTGAGCGTCGAAGACGATGACTTCTCTGTTCGCACTGATGCGTTTTACCCAGCGACGCTCCCCATTTTGACAAACACCTGCGCTCTGCCCAGCCACACACACACACTTGCATCCGCGCACTCTATGAAGTCTGAGTCTCATGGCCATGCGTCGCCCAGCCAGCCGACCGAGCAGACCAGGCGCGCGCAGTTGACTGCATTGTTGGAAATCTCTCCGAGCCCTCTGATCGACTGCTGAGTTTCCACAAAACCGTGGAGCAACAATTACAACCCCATGCCAATGAGCAACAGCGAGTGTACCATTTTGTGCCTTGCCACCAGACAGCCACGAGAACCAACCCGAGTGTTTACAAGTCGGATCCCCAAAACCGCGCAAGCAAGTGCAGCGTGCGACCGCGTCTGATTCTGCCAGAGGACGAGAGCCAAGCGACTCGAGTCTTTTGACAAGAAGACTGCGCGGATCCACTATTTGCGTCTCCCACTCCATCGAGTCAGTTGTCAGTCACAGAGTATCATTTCTTTTTGGCGATTGGGGTATGAGGAGCTCTCCTCTCACACAGTAATGGCCAAGTCGTTCAATTGCATCCAGGAGCAGCTTGAGCCTGAAAAAGCTGCAAAATGCAATGCACTGGACTGACAGCAGCAGCACGCAGCACGCAGAGAGAGAGAGTGAACCCATTTTGTTGCTCACGTGGGAGACCATCAAAGCGAGCACAACTGTACCACACGCGTCAAACTGAGATCTCTGCGACGCAAAAGAGTGTGAGTGCGACCCGCACAACTGGCATCCGAAAATCCTAAAGGGACAGGCTTTGGGTTCAGCACTTGTGTCAAGAGCGGCTGCAACGCGAGCTCTCACCCTTTTCGGCAAGTGCACTCACTCAGACTCACCCAAACCCGCACAGCTTCCTGTGCATCGGATGCTGGTGACGTCCACTTGTGCTTTACGATGAAACCCTAGCGAACCACACATCCATGGTGTCGATTGTGGTGGTGGCAGAAGAGCTCTTGAGTTTGTGTGGCTTTCGCTGTCCAAACACATTTCTCAGCTAACCAATGAAGGCGAGACAGTTGTTGAGAAAACGTCAACCTTTTGGTTGCAAGTTTCAATGACAAGTCTAACAAATGACTAAAGAGAGTCCGCTATCGCACATTTCATGAAAAGTCGATTTTGCAGCGCGACATTTTTGGTTTGTTGAATACAACAAGCCAGTCAAAAAGAGAATCCAATTGAGAAAAAGCTCGGAAAATGATTTTGGTCTGGACGGACAGGAGCAGAGAGACACTTGCTCGTTCTGGCGCTTTCAGTCCAATAATGCGTCTCGGTTCGGAAGAGCTGCCAGCACACCACCAGAAAGCGATCTTCCGACACATAGTCGAGGTGAGGCGTTCCGCCACACAAGTGCTAGTCCACGACAATGGGAATGCCAAATAGACAAACATCCAGCCACGAATCGCATTTCGCGACGAGCTGGGACAGCGCACTGCTGCTGTGTTAATCGTTGGTAACAACCAGCTAATCCAACAGTGATCGACAGGAACGATCGACGAGCAGGACAAATCGATTCGTGACAAAGTGTCCACTCCCTTACAAATCCCAAGTGAAAGCACGAAATGGGAACGACAGCCAGCACAATATAGGAAAACAATGTGGACAGATCGCGCCTGTATTTGGGCTGGCTACTGTCCACCCCGCCAAATTCGAGCCACAATTTTCGTTTGTGGTTCCCCTACCCACACGCAGCTCACGAATCAGCGGCGCCATGTGATTCGCCAGGAACAGGCGAGCAAAGAATGGCCGCCTGCGAAACTGGAAGTGTCTAGGGTGAGATGACAGACTTGGGGTTGTGCTGTGTGAGAGAGTTCCGCCCAAAACGTCAGTCAGTCAAGCAAACAGACAGACAGCATGGAGTTGGTTTGTTGCATTCCGCATTTGCAAAGTTGCCAGCTCAGTAGACAGACAACCAGTCAGTCAGCTGCCTATTATATGAACAACAGCAGCAGCTCGCACATCAACATCAGCCACAGCAAGATGAGCTCGTTCGTGGCACCTGTGCGCCAGCTCTCCCACAGCCTGATCAAGCGCGTGCGCAGCGCGTCGCCGTCGTCGCTCTCACGCTCGCCGGTCACCGACAAGGAGAACTGCTGCGCGATGAAAGTGACCAAGCGCCAGCTCAACTCGTCGCCGCGCTCGGCAGCCCAGCAGCAGCTCGCCGCGGTGTCGATCATGACCTCCAGCCAGCGACCGTCGCTCACCGCGTTCGCGTCGTCCGAGAAGCAGAAGAAGATTCGCAGCAGCAGCAGCAGAACGCCTGTGCCAGCGTGGCCGGTCGTGAAAAGCTGCGACGGCGTGCGGAATGCGATCACGTTCCTGCAGACCTCGAGACAGCACGCGATGGTGCTGATGCTGCAGAACCACTGGGAGCGCGCAGTGGGCGTGCTGGAGAAGATCGAGAAAGCCACGGAGTCGGTCTGCTCGCAGCGCCGCAAGGTCGTGATCCAGCAGGCGAACGCGCAGCTCAACGGCGGTCTCGCCGCGCAGATCGACGACCTCGGTCTCAGTGATGATGGTGAAGCGCCAGTGGCAGCAGCAGCAGCAGCAGCAGCAGTGGTGGTGGTGGTGCGCCGCCAGCGCTCAGTGCGCTTCAGCGAGCAAGTGAGCGTCGCGATCGCGGACGACATGGACCGCTCGTCGTACGAGGTTCCGTCCCCCGTGCGCGAAGAGATGCTCGTGCTGCGCGCGTCGCGCTCCATCCCAAAGGAGAACTTCTCGGAGTTCTGGTAGACAGCGAGCGACGAAGCAAGCGTCCCAGACACCGATCAACCCAATAGAGAGACACATAGAGAACCCACACCCATACAAGAGAGCGACCGGAACGAACGGCGCGTCCTTGTACCCCATTCCAGTTTTGGACCAACAGAGAGAGAGAGAGAGAGAGAGAGAGAACACCTTCCCCAATATTTAAGAACCACCACAACATGTATTATATCCTACCATCCAGTGTCCATTTTCGATTTTCATGATTCCCACACAACTGTTATAGACAGACAGCGCTCGTGGATGGCATTCGAGCGTGGACGGCATTCGACATGACAGACGAGAAGAGAGGAAGGAAGAAGAGAAGAGAACGGGACAAAGCACCGCCATTCTCGTGTGCGTAATACACGCACAGAGCCACCCACTTTCATGCGCAAAGTGATGACTTTTCGACTTCGACGACAATGACCACTCTTTCTAGTAAACTCAGGATGGAAGTGGATGAATGACTAAAGTGCTCGCCTCACCAACACTCGACAGCGGAGTGTGGCATCCTCAGGATGATTTTGCATTCTGCAGAGAAGAGGGTTCATCTCACTTCTGTGCACAGGTCATTGAGATGAACCCTCCTGCAACGACAGACACCAGCAGCCACAACGAGCGAAGAGGAAAGCTCAACCCGGTACTGCAGCATCCGTGAAGAGTGCGACCGCTGTTTGCCTCAGTTGTGGCTTCATAGAAACCCTCCCAGTTCGTGGACGGAGAGCCCACTGCTGCGGCCACATGCTCGTTCCGAGTGTCACCATGACCATTTCGCATCACATGACATCATAATGGCATTCTCTGACTGTCGCTGTCGCCTCCATCAACAGCATTGCTGACTGAAAGTTCTTCTGCGCTCTATCACGAGTTCTTCTTCTGCATTTTCGGATGGATTTTGCTCTCTTTTTTTCTGGCTTTCCTTCCATAAAACCAAAATGCAGCAAAAAGGGTTCTTAACCGACTGCAGATCCTCTGCACTTGAAAACTGTAGACTCTTGACATGGAGCTCCTGTCTGCTAGATGTTCGTAAGAGACCTCTCACACTGCCATTTTTGAAGATCAATCTAGGGTTCACGAAAGCATCAAAGAAAGCAAGCAAAGCGAAAGAGCAACAAGACGCAAACTGAAGAGCGACGCGGAGCGAGCTGCGTTAATCAGAGACCTCTTCGCGATCTGCAACAGCGAGCGCGCATTCTACCTGCCCACACACGCAGTCATGCTCAGCGACGCGGCGCTCTACCAGTCGGCCTCGCACCCGGACAAGGCGCGTCTCGTCTTCAACACGCAGCTGCACCAGGCGCTCAAGAACATCGCCAAGAACCGCGAGCTCGTGTCCGTGGCGACGCCAAATGCGACCAACACGATGCGTCCCGTGCTCTCGCTGCACGATACGTATGGCAGTGGGAGCGCGCCGTTCGGTCGCTCCGCGGAGCTCAACGGCTGGGATCTCGAGAAGAAGATGGTCGCGCTGCAGGAAGTCTGCGATCTGCTGCAACGTCCGTTCTTCTTCTACGCGGACTGGGCGACCCAGGCGGCGGCGACCGCCAGGAACACGCCCGTGCCGCTCGAGAAGCGCATGAACTACATGTCGTACTTTAGCAAGACGCTACCGCTGCAGCTCGGGCAAACGACGCTGCTGGATCTCTGGTACGTTTGCACTTCCATGGGTGATGGATTGACAAGATGGCATGCGTACGTGGATACGGATGTGCTCATGTATCTGGATGAGTGAATTGCTACTGTAGGGACTATGTGATGGACATGTGCGACCACGTGCCTGTGCGTAACCGCTGCCGAGCGCTCTATCTGCATGTCGCGGTGTGCATCTGCCGCCGCGTGGAGTTCATCGAAGGATACGAGCTGGACGACGAAAAGATCCATGTGGGCAAAGAAGGTTTGTTTCGTTATACATGGGCTTTCCGTGTACAAATTGTATCAAATGTGTATCCACAGTATGAAGTTGCTCTTGCTATCTGTAGTCAACGAGCGGTACCAGAAGCTGCTCATCCGATGCGTCCAGTTCTGCGCCGCGAAGCTCACAAAGTCGCGGTTTCTATCGGACGACCACAAGTTCTTCATTGCGCACATTTACACCGCGCTCTTCTTCCGCTTCCCGTCGTCGGCGTCCAAGGTCATCACTGCCATTCTGGACACGACGGCGACCCTCGAGCGCACACAGGACACCGACCAAGATGATACGAGCAGAACGCCGCCTACATCACCAGAGACAAGAACGAGGAAGCCACAGATGGCGTCGGTGGTGGTCTCTGCAGGCAAACGCCCCCAGAGAAAATCGACACTGCGCGGATACCGCAGTCCGCGGAGCCACTGTCGCCACTGGAATGCGCTTCCTAGTGCTGTTGGAGAGAAAGAGAGCGAGGGACCAAATGGAACAGAAGAAGATGAAGAAAGAAGAGGCGACGATGATGACAGAGATGGACGCATCGCCAGCGCGAAGCTCAAGGCGTTTGAAGCGTTCACTTTCTACAAAAAGAACAGAGCCACGGACGACCTTCTTCATGGCTCGTCAAGTCAATTCAAGAAAGGCGCGCGGTCGGTCGAGGCGTCTCTGGAGCTCGCATTCCAGCAGGTACGCAAACACCACGATTGTAGTCATGCCCTTGATATTTTCTTCGAAACTGATAGCATTGTGTGTGTGTGTGTGCTTGGTAGATGATGGACGATGCAAGCGAGCAGCAAGAAACCAAGTTCTTTGACCATCTGCCGCTGCTTTATCTAGGCAACGTGACCCAGCGTGGCGCGTTTGAGAGCATTGGGGTCTCACAGGAAGAGTTTCTCCAGGAGGCGCTTGAGCCATTCATCGACCGACTGATCACTCCCGGAAGAGACGACTTGATCGCCGTCACGTTCATCGCTGCGTTCCTCAGCGACGTGTCGTCCTGGTGTTCGCACAGGAAAGAGTATTCCCAGCCAGCCAACAGCCACACCAGCAACAATAGCAGCAGCACTAGCGCTGCCAGCAACAGTATCCTGTGGCACTGCATCCCGGGCTACTTCTCGCTCATTCGGCTCTTCCTCGCAGTCTTCCAGCTCATGTGTCAGCGGCGTCCGCGCATGGCTGCGATGCCACCGGGACCAGCATCTGTGGGTCGCGTTCTGTCCATCGTCGAAGGACACGCTGCCGCGGCGGATGTGGACCCGTGGCTGTCCTACTGGACTGCACGCGAAGTGGAGACCGTGCTCGAAGCAGCAGGCGAGGTGCTCAAGAACGAATACTTGGCGAACGTGCTCGTCAAGATCGTGCTCGAGACCACCAACATGCACGACCCCGTGAGCGTCAACTACTCGTTCGGGGTCCTGCAGCGCGTGCTTGAAGTCGCTGCCAAGAGCGCATCGACCCGCTCGGCGGCTGAACCAAGTCCAGCAAGCTCAGCGACACCAAATACGGACAAGAGCAATGGGAAAGCAGCGCGCAGTCGCCACCACCGACTGTCGGAAAAATTCGACGACGAGTACTTTCTGGGGATCATGCGGCGAGCGCTCCAGTCGGCGCACGTCCAGATTCTGCTCAAAGTGCTCACGTGCTTGTACAATTCCATCGGTGAGTTGTGGCGTGCTTCATGCATCTTGTTGGAGTGTGCATCGGTGTGCTTACATTTTTGCGTGTCTCTTTCTGGCTTCCAAAACTCGCACAGACTTCCTGCCTGCAAACGTCCGCAAGCGCGTCATTGGCGAGCTGATCTTGCGCGAGAACTTCTTCCGCTTCTTCATGCACTGGAACGAAGAGGTACGCGCTGCTTCCACGTTTGCCGTCTCCTACAGTGCTCCTTTGTGCCATGCAACTTGCCTGGCTGACCGCTTTCTTACTTTGCAATATCAGATCCGAAAGATCTTTGGCTACATCATCGTGTTCAAGACGTCGATCTCGAATCGGCTGGACCTGCCGTGCGCCTCGGACCGGATCCTGCTCGCGCACAGTCCATTCTTCGAAGTGAGCGCGGCTGGGTCGTCATCATTATCATCTCCGCTGTCGTCGTCGTCCTCGGTGTCGTCTCCGTCGTCGTTTGGGTACTGGGCTCACTTGAGCGACATTGCGCAGTCGATGCTCCGAGTGAGCGGCGGCTTTGGCGCGAACGACATGACCTCCGATGCTGCGGAGAAGAAAGGCGCGAGCGCGCTCAAGCGGCTCGTCGCGTGGGACGACAGCGCGCGCCTGCGAAAGAGCCGAGCCGGTGCGCACGACGTGCTCTTTCGCGACTCGCTCGTGAACGAAGAGCTCTCGGTGGACCTTTCGATCGGCAGCAAGCTCGACGCGCTCTTCAAGATGATCGCGGAGCAGATGAACCACCACCGGAGCTACTTCCCAAAGGAACTCGAGACGTACGTTGAGCGCGGACTCGCACAGTACGTTACAGTGCTCTTGGAGTACTACGAGACGGCGTTCGAGAACCTGATCAGCACACCGAGCGCGCCGACGCTCGCGTTCACGATCACGACGCCAGTGTTCACAGACTGAGGACTCGCAGCCAGCCAGCCCCTCACTGCATTTGGTAAAGCGCGCACATATATTTATTTCCTCCAGCTTCACCCTCGTTGATAATTTGTAGCTCTGGTTAGCCTGCTGCTGGTTGTGTGTTACACTTGCGCGTAGAGACTGAGCTGTCGATGCATGTGCTTGGCGCTGTACACGGTCACAGTTGCGCCAGCTATTGTTTTGGTTGTTGTGAATCATCAAAATGAGAGCAAACGCACGACAGTCACACATGGATGCGAGTTGTGAGCAAGTCAACGCAAACGGAAGGATGCGCGTGAGACGGGGACGCACCGTGGAGCGGCTCGGTCGTGAACATGCGCATCTCGCCGCTTCGCACGCGCTTCCACTCGCGCTTGCGGCGCTCGAAGAGGTTCTCGTGCTCTTTCTTGTCAGCGGTGCGGCCTGCTCATGCCAAACAAACAAACAAGCAAACAAACAAATAGCACAAGCGGTGAGGCTAGACGCACATGCAAAGCAGTGGATTGCTATTCCGTCGAATGAGCCTAGCAAGAGGGACGCACTTGGGTGGTCTTGCTTGCGCTTGTGCGCTGTCCGGCACGAGTTTGCCTATGCGAGCCACACAATGCGTAATGCGCCACAAACAAGGTTAGGAGAATAGGAGGAAGAGCAGCTACGTCGCAACACACACTCGCACACTCGCACCGCGGCGTTCATTTGCAGCAGCTTGCGCCGCATCTCGCGGTCGAGCGCCTGCTCCACGAAAGCCCTGAGCCACCACTGCAAACACACAAACGCGCCGGTAGTTACTACTCACCGATACCACTCCCACCATCATCGATATAATCCGCTTGCACACACTGCACGTACCCTCGCGTCCATGTTGCGCAGCTCGTACTTCTTGGTCTTCAGGTGCTGCTCGATGAACGCGTCGTCACGCAGCTTCTGCTGCTCGCCGCGCTCCATCACGCCGTGCACGAACTCGCGCAGCGGCGCGTACACGCCCTGCTTGAGCTCCGGGCACTCGCTCAGCTCCATGAACTCAAACACCTGGGTCTGCAGCACGAGCGGCTCCACCTGGGACGCGATCTCGCCGTCCACGGTCACCGTGACCGTGTGCACGCCGGCGTTCTCGAGATGCAGATCCTGCACGTAGTAGACGCCGTTGCGGAAGCACGTCTGCACGCGGCTGCTGAAGATCTCCTTGTGCTCGTTCTTGATCGAGACGCAGACGGCGCCGACCTGGCGCGACTTGAGCACGCTGGTCTTGCCCTTCTTGGTCGCCGTCACGTAGAAGCCCAAGTACCGGAAGACCGCGTAGCGCAGCGGGATGCGCTCCGGCAGTAGCTCCGACCACTGGTCCGCCACAGGGAAGAGCCGGTAGCCGTCCGCGAGCGGCTCCTGCAGCCGCAGCACCATGGGCTTCATGTGCTTCATCCTTGCTGCTTGTGTTGGCAAAAGAGATGCGTGTCAAAAAGGCAAATGAACCAGCCAGCACTAATTCAAAGAAAGCGCGCGAAATGATCAAGCAAAGTGTTTTTTTTATGCGATTTATCTTCTTTCGCACACCTTGACATGCATCCATCTCTCAGCAAACCATGATTTGTTCAAAGTACATTTCGGATGTAGTTATTATGCGATATACAGCAAGTCAAATGGGTTAAACATTTGGGTCAAGAAACTTGACTTTTTCTCACAAAAATCGTCATCATCATCAACTCCGTTTTCACTCGCAGAAAAGCACTACCGTCAAGAACGAGAAGCGGAGCGAACGAAAATGCGCGCGAGCGGCGGTGCGAAGCACGTCGGCGACAGCAGCAGAGGCGCTCGCTTGAGCGGAGAACGACAGCGCCGCGTCGACTGGCGCGCCAACTACCTGCAGGCGAAGGTGTGTGCTGTGAATGTCTTGCGCGCGCAGTGTGAAATGCTCGATCGTTCATGCTGCTGTTCAGGAAAGGAGATCTTCGAGTTATGTGCGATGTATAAGTAGACAGAAGATGTCGCACACTCACAGCGTTGCGTGCATGCACACATGGAGACTATCGAGTGTTTGTGCGTGGAGCACTTTCCTTCCTGGGAATCTATTTCTGACTGTGTGGCGCGCACACTTGTGAATGCATGCAGGACGAGCTGGTGCTGGCAATGTACGAAGCGCAGAAGTGGAAGGAGAAGTACATGGCAGAGAAGCAGCGCCGACGCGCCATCGCGAAGAGTCTGATCGACCTCATGGTCGTGCACGAGCGGCGCTCGCCCACCACGGAGAACAGCTCGGCGCGGCAGTCGGCGTCCTCGGCGTTCAGCGACGTGGACCACATCGGCGGCATCCTGAGCCCCACGCTCTCGTCGTTCGACTTTGACGACGATGACGATGACGATGACGAAGACGATGGGTTTTCCAGCGAGGGTAGTGTCGACGGCGCTAACGGCTACGTCGATGGCGGCAACCACGAAGCGACATCTCCAGCGTACAGCTACAGATCCAGCATAGGCTCATATCCTAGCCCTTTCGCAGTGAACGCCATGCACGAGAGCGATGTGTTCGACGAACCACCGCTGGTCGAGCGTGGCTCAGTTAGGAGGGCTAGCAGCAACAGAGTGCGTCCGAACCGCTCGTCGACCACGGGCTCTCTACGGGAGTCGATCCGGTCTGTAAGCAACAGACGAGACGACGCGAATGGGGTCCAGGCAGCGCCTCCGCAGAGCCTCATCTACCGCATGATGTACTCGAAGTCGTCCTCGCGTGACCTCTGGCAGGCGCGCTCGCACCCAGCCAAGTTCAGCACGATCGCGCGCTCGCTCATGTTCTCGATGCACCTGCGGAAAGAGCGCATTTTCGAGAACTTTTTCGTTGTGGGGCTTACGGTTGGAGCGTCTGAGCGCGCGCATGCAGCAAAGAAAGCGTCCGGGTTCGCTGGGTTTTGGAAACCGCGCGTGCTGTTTGAGTACCCTCATGTACGGAATGGCGCCGCATTCAGTGGTATTCGAGTGACTGATGAAGTTAGGTATAAACTGATCCGTCGACGTGCTGCATGCGAAACAAACAGAAAGCGAGCGGAGTTCCAGACGGTGCAGTGGCGGACTTTTGCTTTCCACAGGGCGTGCCGATCACAAAGTGCAAGCCGCACCAGACTGCGGTGTTGAATGGCGCTGTGGTGGCAATGTGGTCGACGGATGCTGAGCAGCTCCAAAAACACACGCTTGACGTAAGTGGAGGAGCTTCACCTTGAAACATATGAGTTGATAGGCTGGAGGAGAAAGGACGACTGCTGATGTGTGTGTGTGTGTGTGTTTATGTGCACACATGTAGCCATTTCGGACAAGTGGGTACACTTTCCAGCTCACTGGCGCAAAAGGAGAGATTCTGCATGGCTTCTGTGTTGCAGTGCTGGGCAACTTGATCGAGCGATCCGAGTCTGTTCAGTCGACTACGAAGCCTGGTACCGCAGGCTCGACAACAGCGTCAGCAACAGCAGGGTCGCAGTCGTCGAGCAAGCCTCTGAGTCCGCGAGTCGACTGGTCACGAGCGAGTTGCCTCAAGTTCTCTTCGAGCGACGACTCGTTCTTGAATCAGCAGGGGAAACTGAAACGAGACAACACCAAGAGCGCAGAGGACGATGGCGATGCTGAGGAGAGCCTTTTGGCGCCAGTGTGCTACTGCTTCACGAGCAAATTCCCGTTCTATCGCTTCCACTACACGGTAAGGAAAGACTCGTTGCCACGAGCTGCTCAAGACTCCAGAGCTCTAGACTGACACACTTTGTCTCGACTTGCTTGTTGTGGTTTCCACTTGTGCGTAGCTGCTCCGGATGATTGCAGAAAACGAAGTCAGACAACGGCTTGAGGCAGCATCGTCCGAGAAGAAATGTTCCACGCGCGATATCGAAGAGTTTGAGATCCTGCTGCGGTCGAGCGTCGATCTGGACGTGCAGTTTGCGATCTGCCATCGCGAGAATCCGAACGTCAGCGGCACAAAATCCTCAAATGTGTCGCCCAACAACTCTGGGCTCGGCTCGATCGCATCATCCGTGCATGTGTCAGCCGACAACCGCGTGGTGCTCAGCGAAGACGCAACTATCCGCACATCTTCATCTGCCAGCAACCGCCGGGATAGTGGAGCAAGTCGGCTTCGAAAGAGCCACAGCTCAGACGACATCGGGAGTGTTCTGACTGCGAATGGGCTGATTGTGGAGAAGCCCGTTGTCGAGAAGATCCTGGAGACTTGTCCAGAAGAATACAAACAAGTTCAAGTCGGTGATGTGCTTGAAGCGATTGACGGCATCGCTACAGGTGCGAATGCTGCACCGAGATGTTTTCTTGGTACTTACTACTCAGCTCCTTAGAGTGACTCACCTCTGCTGCCTTGCTGGTGCATGTTGTTTCTGCTGACAGCGTCGATCGGGTTTGATGGCGCGATGGAGTTGCTGCGAAAGTGCGAACGCCCAGTGAAGCTGCGATTCTTGAGATCGCACTCGAAGCATTCGCCGCGGAAGAAACCGCAACCTGCGAATCGGTTCTTGTCATCAAGCTCCGTTGACGCACGTTTGAGTCTTGCTTCCGGTTTCACTCCCCGTGATGGTTCGCAGTTTGTTTTGCTGAGCGGTCTTCTCGTCCTGTCTGTGCCTTCTGTATTAGATTCTGCACCGCGCTCACGGAATGAAGATCGGCGAACCGGGTCACTGGTCCACGACGAGGTTCCCAAATTTTGATGTCGAGTACCAGGTAATAGCACAGTATGCAGTGCCTGAAGAGCTCGAAGAGCAGCCGTTTCGGTGTACCTCATGCACGTTCATTGCCTTCAACCTTTTCTTTGTAGCTGCCGAAACGACACGCAGACAGATGGACGTGTGGCGTTGTGCTGCGGTATCTGAACCCCGAGAGCGTCGTGAAGATCATCGCGCACCTTTTGCTGGAGAAGCAGGTGACGATCATGGGCGAGAGTCCTGCAAAGGTCACAGCAGTCTGCACAGCGTTCATGCTGCTTCTCGCGCCGTTCCAGTGGCAGGTAGGAAGAGCAAGACGAAGCTCAGTGCATTATCAGCACCTGTGGACTGATTTGTCTGCTCGTGTCTTCTTGTGCCTCTGCAGTCGACCTACATCCCGCTGCTGCCGTCGTCGCTGCTGGACTTTCTGCATTCGCCCGTGCCGTTCCTCGCAGGAGTTTCCCATCAACTCGAGTCGACCAACGAGTGGCCAGACGTGTGCTTCTTCAACATCGACACGGATGTGATCACGACGCCAGTAGACACGCAGCACCTGAACGAGACGTCGATCCCGCACGGCATCGAGTTCTGCCGGCTCCTGTATGGCGCGCGCGAGCGGTTCAGCGCGATTCGCGCGTCGAGCAAGCCGTGGCACGAGCTCTCGGAGGAACAGGACAAGATCATCACGCTCACGCTGCAGGAAGCCGAGATCTTTCTGCGAGACCTCTGCTTTGACGTCTCGGCGTTCGATCTCACGCCGCGATCTGGTAAGCAGATAGATGGATAACGGGACTTGTGGTTGCTGCAGTGATTGTTGATGGACTCACAAGAACCATTTTCCATGATGATGGCTCTGCAGGACAAACGTTCTACGACTGCCTGCAGGAAGAGGTGGCCAAGGAGCTCCGGAAGAGCAGCTTTGAGGAGTACCTGGAGGAGTTCAGCCAGACGCAGCTCTTCTGCCAGTACTGCGAGAGCGTGCTCAAGCCTGAGCAGCAGGGGCGATAGGAAGGAATGAGGGGATACCTCAGCCAATTGTAATGAATAAAACAAGTCAGCACGGCACAGAGAGAACGCGAGTGAACCAACTCCCGTCAGCGTCCGACAGATCCAGCAGGGATGGTGCTAGCATATGGGACTCTCTATTGATGTCTTTGTGGCGAGTCTTACACTTTTCTGTTGCAGTGGGTAGGATAGGGACAAAGAAAATATAAAATCGGATTCAGCTAGAAATCCACCACTTTCTTGATCGCTTCAAAGTTCTTGAGCGCATCTGGGACGTAAAACTTCTCAAACACCAGCGGGAACGGCGTGTCGTAGCCGCAGACGCGCTGGATTGGCGCCTCGAGGCTCAGGAAGCATCGGTCCTGGATCGTGGACGCGATCTCAGCGGCAAAGCCACCAGTTTGCTAGGAGAAACAACAGAAGCACAGGTGTTAGTGGCCATACAGTAGTGATGCTCCGTAAAGAGCAGCAAGCTAATGAGACGTACTGGGGCTTCGTGGCTCACTACCAGACGACCGGTTTTGCGCACCGACTGCTCGATTGTGTCGACGTCCCACGGGAAAATTGTCTGCAGGTCGATCAGCTCACAGCTGATGCCGACTTCCTCCGCGTAGCTGCACGCCTGTTGAAGCAGTCAAATGGCAACCCAGAGCCACCAAAGTGAGTTTCACTGTGCCAAGTCTCCGCATGGAATAGGAGTAGAACGAGGGCATACCTCTTCAAGGACGCGCATCTGGGCACCCCAGCCGACAACAGTGACGTCGCTGCCGCGAGTCACAATGTCAGCCTCCCCGAGGTTCTCCATGTAGTCGCCGACTGGGACCTGGACAAAAGTCAGTGAAAAATACAAATGGGTCAGTCGATGCATGCCCACTGTAGTCACACGTCACCTCAGCAGAGATGCATCACCACTCACTTCGCCCACGGACGCGCGGTAGAGCGCCTTTGGCTCGAAGAACACGACCGGGTTCGGGTCGCGGATGGACGCCAGCAGCAGTCCTTTCGCCTTGATCGGGTTGCGCGGGATCACGACCTTGAGCCCCGGTGTGTGCGTGAAGTACGCCTCGGGCGACTGCGAGTGGTAGTGGCCGCCGTGGCCAACGGCGCCGTACGGCGCGCGGAACGTGAGCTTGCCGCAGTCGAACTCGCCGCCCGAGCGGTAGCGGAACTTGGCGGCTTCGTTCACGATCTGGTCGAACGCCGGGAAGATGTAGTCAGCAAACTGGATCTCCGCGATCGCTGTGCGGCCCGTCGACGCGTAGCCGATCGCAAAGCCGGCGATGCCCTGCTCGCAGAGCGGCGAGTTGAACACGCGCTCCTCGCCAAACTCCTCCTTGAGGTCCACGGAGCAGCGGAAGACGCCGCCGAACGCCACGTCCTCGCCGAACACCACGGCGCTCGGGTCGGTCGCCATCGCCACGCGCATCGCGTCGTTGATCGCCGTGAAGAGGTTCATCTGCACGGTCTCGCGGGGTTGCGCATGTACAGAGGACGACGAGGTCAAGGACGACGAGGACGAGGACGACGTTGCGGACACAGCGAGCGCGGCGCTCCCAGGCTTGACGGCCGACGTGTGCAGCGCGCGCACCGAGCGGCGCAGCAGCGATCGCGTGGAGGAGGTCATGGCGGCGCTCATTCTTCTTCTTGCAAGCTGATGGGCGATGCGGCAGGAGCGACACTTATGGAGAATGGCAGCTTCGCACGCGGGCTTTCATGTTGGAGATCGCTACTGTTGCTGCAGCTTCATTCATGCTATTTATGCTTGAGTTGCAAGCTCAAGTCACCTTTCGACTGGCACAGCACAGCTTCAATGCAGTAAAACCTCGGAGGTTTTTTCGTGGGAGAAAGAAGGTTGTCGACGTAGCTTGTGGCGCTAGCCTGCAGAACCTCAATGCACATGTTTGGAAGGGACGTGGGGAGTAGGGGTATTTCTGAGATCCTCCAGACTCAGATCGGTGACGCACGCAACATCAGCCTCAGACTGGTGACGCGCACAGAGTTGCATCAGACTCAGAAATACATCCATGCGACATGTTGAGTCAAGGACTTTGCTCAAACACTAGGTTCTTGAGCCTGATCGACCACCACAAACCTCACATGCAAAGATCAAGAGATCGACTGCCGCCACCACGATGACCTCGCCACAGGACGCGCTCTTCCTCGGACTCGACTGCTCCACGCAGAGCATGACGGCGGTGGTTGTCGACGCGCGCGGTGCCGTCGTCCACGAGTGCGCGTTCCGCTTCGACGACAAGTTCCCGCAGTACGCGACCACGAACGGCGTGCTGCGCCATCGCGACAGCGCGAATCGCGAGGTCGTCGTGATCCCGTCGCTGCTCTTCGTCGACGCGCTGGACGCGATCTTCGCAGAGCTCGCTGCGTCCCCCAAGGTGGAGCTGTCGCGCGTCGCGAGCGTCAGCGGCAGCGCGCAGCAGCACGCGTCCGTGTTCTGGTCGAAGGACTTGTCTCTCAGAGGATGCATGGACGCCGCTGCTGTCGGAACCGACAGCCCCCAGCCATGTTCTCTTGTGGAGCTTCTGGAGAGCTACAGCCAAAAGAGCCCGTTCTACCTCGAGCATGGTCCCAGCTGGATGGACAGCTCGACGACTGTGTTCTGCGAGGCGCTCGAGAAAGCGGTGGGCGGTGCGCAGCGAGTCGCAGAGATCAGCGGCTCGCGCGCCTACGAGCGCTTCACGGGCAACCAGATCGCGAAGCGCATCCACGACGACCCCGCGTTCCTGGAGAACGTCGGTCGCATCGCGCTCGTGTCGTCGATGCTGACGTCGCTGCTGTGTGGCGAGTACACGCCGATTGATGAGAGCGACGGCTCGGGGATGAACTTGCTGGACGTGCGATCCCGAGAGTGGTCTCCACAGCTTGTGGAGGCGACCGCCAAGCAGAGCAACGTTACTGCTGATGCGCCAACGTTGCTTGAAGCTGCGCTTGGGCGGGATGTCGCCAAGCCGTACCACTCTGTGGGCGTGCTCCACCCGTTCTTCCAAAAGAAGTTTGGCTTCTCCGCCGACTGCGTGGTCGTCCCGTTCTCTGGCGACAACCCATGCTCACTCGCGGGCATTGGGCTCTCGCAACCAGGTGACGTCGGCATTTCGCTCGGAACGTCCAGCACGCTCATGGCGGTTGTGCCAACAGAGGAGGCGCGCTTTTCGGGTGAGGAGGGTCATTTCTTCAGCAACCCCATCGATCCAAACAGCCTGATGGTAAGAGCCGTCACGCTCTCTTTATATCGCTTCGTATGACTGACTCGTTCTGTGCTGCCGTTGCCCATCCCAGGCACTGATCTGCTTCAAGAACGGATCGCTAACACGCCAGGTGCGTCCGGATATGAGCGCGAACCTTGTTCGATCCAATAAAACAGTACTGATAGACTGTGATTGCACACACGCACAGGAGGTTCGAGACCAGCGCGCGAACGGCTCGTGGGACGAGTTTGAAGCCATGCTCGCGTCGACGCAACCTGGAAACGAAGGCACGTTCGCGTTCTACTTCAGCGATCCCGAGATCACCCCATCGACCGCGAAAGCTGGAGTGATTGGCTTTAGCGCCTCAGATGACGACCATCAAGCAGTGGCGGATGTCCACGCGCTGCCTGGCGACGTCGAGGTGCGGGCGGTCGTGGAAAGCCAGTTCCTCTCGATGCGTCTGCACGCTGAGCGCCTGGGCGTGAAGCAGTCGCAGCGACTCATCGTGGTCGGCGGCGCGTCGTCCAACACGCGCATGCTGCAGGTGCTCGCGGACGTGTTCAACACGCCTGTGTACCGCCTCTCGTGCGCGAGCAACTCTGCGGCGCTGGGCGGCGCCTTCCGTGCGCAGCATGGACTCGCGTGCGGAGGCGCTCGCGACGGCAAGTTTGTGGTCTTCGAGCGCAGCGAAGGTCTGGACTTTGCGCTCGCGGCGAGTCCCGAGCCGGAGGCGGCGGCGCTCTACTCGGCCAGTCTCCCGCGCTTCGAGAAGCTGGAGGCACGCGCAGTGGAGCTCTTGCGCTGAGTCTTGTGGAGAAGGTCGCTCGCTGAGTGGCTGAGCATCACTTGCATGTGCGCGTCTTCATGTTGGCGTGTTTGAAGCCGACAAATGTGAAATTGGACGGATGGAGTTCCTGATTTTGTCAAAATGTGCACGTATTGTTGAGCTTTTGAGAAAATGGCCGTGGTTGAAGTTGAAGCGTCATCGTCAGTTCATTGGTGAGCGACGTCACCTCTCTTCCCTCATCAGTCTCACACTCCGAGTTCCTGATTCTCTCTCACACTCAAAAGCGTCTTCATCTCCTCAGATCGATCGATCAAAAATGGCTTCGTCCAAGCAGTGTGTTTGAAGACGACCCAAACAGCGACCACTATTGAAGCTGCGAACACTCCAGTCGGGCCCAAAGCGTGTGTCTTTCCACCTCTCCGTCCAAACTCTCCCACTCTAAATCAGCACATGACACTGCCGCAGTCTTCAATCGGTGACTTGACTGGTCTTCACAACCAAGCGCGAAGAGCTGCAAAAACTAGCTTTGAAAAGCTCTCATTCCCACATATTCGCCACCACGACGAAGATGCTCACGACCGCGCGCCGCCTCCAGTCGCTGACTGCCCGAGCCTCCGTTATCGCCAGTCGCCGCACGTTCCACCGCAGCGCCGTCGCCGCGTTCCCAGAGATCCCGTTCAAACTCGCGGACATTGGCGAGGGCATCGCCGAGGTCGAGGTGCTCCAGTGGTTCATCAAGGAGGGCGAGCCGATCAAGCAGTTCCAGAACGTCTGCGAAGTGCAGAGCGACAAGGTGCGTTTATAGCTGCGTGGTGTTGTGTGTGTGAGCGTTGTATTGGGCTTTGAGCTGGTCTGATATGTTTTTGGATGCATTTGCTTTGCACAGGCTACGGTGGAGATCACGAGTCGCTACGATGGCGTCGTGAAGAAAGTGCACTACAAGCTGGGCGAGATGGCCAAGGTTGGTACGACGCTGATCGACATTGAGGTCGACGACGCGACCGCCGCGGCGTTCCAGGCATCTGTGCCGTCAGCCAAGGCAGCGACGTCGCCTACGCGTCGAGCTGCTCCTACGCCAGTCGTTGCGGCGCCAAAGAGAGCCGCTCCAGCTGTGCCGGTTGTTGTTGAAGTGGCGGTGGCGGCACACTCTGCAGCTCCTGTGCGTGATGCTGCTCGACAGCAGCGCGCCTCGGGCGACGAGCGCGTGCTGACGTCGCCGTCGGTGCGTCGCCTTGCAAAGGAGCACGACATTGACCTGCTCGATGTCGTCGGCACCGGACCAGACGGCCGTCTTCTGAAGGAGGACTTGCTCGACCACATCCGCATGCTCGCGTCGCAGCCAAGGGTCGAGCTCGTCCCAATCCCGTCCACCACCACCGCGCCGTCGACTGGCGCTGCTGCTGGAGCGTCGTCGTACTTGGAACAAGACACGGTCGTCGCTCTCTCACGTACGTGGACTCCTGCTATCATCCTGCCATTTCTGAATCACAGGATCTCTAATGAACTCTCTATCGTGCTTGCGTTACAGCAATGCAAAAGATGATGGTCAAGTCCATGAACGCTGCGCTCCAGGTGCCGCACTTTGGCTACGCGGACGAAGTGCAGATGGACGCGCTCTACAAGCTCCGCCAGGACCTCAAGCCGCTCGCCGAGCAGCGCGGCATCAAGCTCTCGTTCATGCCGTTCATCATCAAAGCCGCGTCGCTGGCGCTCAAGCAGTACCCGAACCTGAACGCGACTGTGAGCAGTGACGAGACGAGCGTCACGTACATCGCGGCGCACAACATCTCGGTCGCGATGGACATCCCCGCGGGTCTCATCGTGCCGAATGTCAAGGACGTGCAGCGCAAGAGCATCTTGGAGATCGCCGAGGAGCTCAACCGTCTGCAGCAGCTCGCGACCGCGGGCAAGCTCAGCGTCGCGGATCTGACGGGCGGCACCTTCAGTATCTCGAACATCGGCAGCATCGGCGGCACGTACATGGGTCCAGTGATCCTCCTGCCGCAGGTCGCGATCGGCGCGATCGGCAAGATCCAGACGCTGCCGCGCTTCCTGGAGGACGGCAGCGTGTCGCCCGTGCGCCTCATGAACGTCTCGTGGAGCGGCGACCACCGCGTGATCGACGGCGCGACCATGGCGCGCTTTTCCAACCAGTGGAAGCAATATTTAGAGACCCCTGTGGCCATGCTCTCGGAAATGAGCTGAGCGAGAGACACATGAATAGAGAACACAAACATCCTTTGGATCTCCAAACAAATGCACTATATTACCTTCGCAATGCTGCCCTCTCTCTCTCTCTCTTGTTATGGAATGATCAGCCTACTCTTTCTGGTTGGGGATCACGACTCCGTGGCGAGACGCCATGAGCAGTACTTCCTGCAAGAGCGGCGGCGGCAAGTTGATGAACGTCTGGTATATACAATAATAACGAAATGCACACAGCGTTAGCCCATTTTCACCGCACTTGGCATCGCGACGAAGCCTTCGAATTGCGCACGCACCTCGGTTGCGATCACTTCGCCAAAGCGGTCGAGAATGAAGCTCAAACAGCGCTTTTTGAGCGCGAAGGCGTCGCGAAAGTGCGCGGTCTGCAGCAGCAGCGACGCGTTCTGGACCGAGAGGATCTTCAGAATCATGCTCTCGCACATGCTGGTGGCGATTGTAAATTGCAGTCCAGTCACAAAGTC
>JAASFO010000409.1:0-22462 GCA_023333815.1 Globisporangium recalcitrans
CACCTCGCCATTCACGGCGACAGCAACATGATCATCGACGAGCGAAACGGACTCGCTGCGATAACAGCACCGCAACTCCGAAAACACGCAGCGGCGGTAGACAATATCGTCAGCCACCTCGCCTGGGAATCATGGACGCACGTTCGAAGAGAGCACAACAAAATGGCCGACTTCCTCGCCAATGTCGCGATGGACTCACGCGGGCGACGAACCCTTACACCTTCCACACGCGACAACGAAGCCACGAGATTCCAGCAGGTGCAGAAGCTCATGAACAACGACATGAGCTGCGTAACCTCGCAGATGCGAACAGGATCACTGTACAGAGTGATAAAGAGATTCCTGGTTTCTTAATCTATTGTGGTAGATCAATAGAATACCGTTTTCTTTCATCTCTTGTCAGCTTCACCGCTTGAGTGAGAACAACTTGGTCGCGGTCGCTCCAGCGCTCTGGAGACGACTCGTTCTACTTGGCGGTCTCCCAGCGTCATGGCTGTCTCTCGAACAGAGTGAGGGGAGCAAGAGCGGAGGGTCCAGCAAGAGATCGAGTGCGTGTACCAGCCAGAGGCGATCGGCGACGAAGAAGGAGCCGAGGTGCACTTGTCAAGTCGAGACAACCATGTCGGTGCATTTGGTGTGGGTCCCACAAAACGCGGGTAAAATATGGGAAACCAGGGGAAACCAGGGGAAAGCAGAACAAATGATGGGACCATACAATTTGCTGTTGCTCGAATCAGCAACAATCTGTCTCAAGCCAAATATTTGTGCTGTACTGAGTTTCAGTATGATGAGGGTGAGACCGATTGTTGTCGATTCAAGCAACAGCAAATGTGCGAGTCAAAAAATGCACAAAATTACCCATTTCGAAACGAGCTGTCGTTTTTGAGGTTCAAGAATCTCTTGTTTTGGGCAAACCGATATTTTGCTTCTTTTTTAGTTGCGACAAGTGTCAATAAAAAATGCTTGTTCGCCTTTTTGGCCACAACTACTCGAATCCAATCAGTTTTGTAGCTTGAAAGAAAGCAAAGGCGCCAAATACCAAACCAGAAGCAAAAAGCTGCCAGACGCACGCAGCAGAAGAAGATCGGTGGAGAGAGACTCCGCATCGCATCGCACCGCAGACACACATCCCCAGCAGCATGTCGTTCACCTTCGGCTCCACGCCAGCGTCCACTTCCGGCAGCGGTAGCGGCGGTGGCTTCTCGTTCGGCACCGGCGCGAGCACAGCGCCACCATCCGCGACTGGTGGAGGGTTCTCGTTCGGATCTACAACAGCAGCTCCAGCGGCGTCTTCAACTGCGGCTCCTGCGACTGGTGGTGGGTTCTCGTTCGGCAGCAGCGCGAGCACGGCCCCAGTAGCCTCGACTGGCGGTGGCGGAGGGTTCTCGTTTGGCAGCAGCGCGTCGACAGCACCAGGTCCGGCGGCGGCGCCTTCTACTGGGACTGGCGGCGGCTTCTCGTTCGGAAGCACCGCCCCTGCTGCGGCTCCCTCGAGTGCTGCGCCGACTGGCGGCTTCTCGCTAGGCGCGAGTGCGGCTCCCAAGCCCTCGGGGTTCTCATTTGGCTCGACTACTGCTGACAGCGGCGCGGATGCGAAGAAAACTGCACCGTCGGTGCCGGCGTTCTCGCTCAGCGGTGCCACAGACAGCGCTGCTGCGCCAAAGCCATCGACTTCCGGGTTCTCGTTCGGCGGCAGCAAGCCAAGTGACGACAGTGCGGCGAAGCCAGCAGCGACTTCGACCATGTCGTTCGGCTTTGGCAAGCCAAGTGAGGATAGCGCGGCGGCGGCAAAGCCTGCAGCCGCACCAGCACCAGCAGCAGGAGGATCGTCTTTCTCGTTTGGTACTGGAGCTACGACTGCGGCCAGCAGCACTGCGGAGGAGAGCAAGAGCGAGACTGCAGCGCCAGCAGCGTCCACGGGGTCCTCGTTCTCTTTCTCGAGTGGATCGAACAGCAGCGGCGCCGCGTCCACCAACTCGCTGAGCTCGACCGCCACGACGGCGTTCTCGTCGACCGGCGGCAGTTCGACCGCAGCTACCAGCACAGCCGGAGGAGCGTTGAGCACAGCAACGCCGACGCCAACGGACTTGCCGCCTGCAGAGTACATGGGCAAGACCATCGAGGTGAGCGATGGTGTGTCATTAGTAGGAGTAGTGTGGTGTTGAGTGAGAATACTGATGAACTGGGTATCTTTTGTAGGACATTATCAACATGTGGAGCGAGCAATTGGAGAAAAACGCCGACACGTTCACCACGGAGGCGGTGAAAGTGAGCATGTGGGACAGCGAGCTCATGGAGAGCCAGAAGAAGCTGGGCGACATCGCGAGCGACGTGCGCCGCATCCAGGTCGCGCAGAAGGAGCTCGACACGAACCTCGACACGATCTTTGCGTACCAGATGGAGCTCAAGTCCACGCTTGAGGTATGCGCGTTGAGCTCGAGGCTTTCTTGGTAAATGAGGAGCTTGCAGCTCATGGCTGACATTGCCTCTTATAACTGTGTTTGTCTTGTAGCAATTGGAGAACAGCATTGACAAGATGTACGAGTCGCAGGACCAGATGCCGGTGGCCGCAGACATCGAGCGCGAGCAGACGCTGCAGCTGTCGGTGGACGTGGACGAGCAGCTCAACTCGATGTCGACGACGCTCAAGGAGACGGTCGAGAAGCTCAACAAGGCACAGCACGAGGCTGCGGACGAGAGCAACCCGGTGGTGCAGATCATGAAAGTGCTCAATGTGCACCACAACTCGCTGCAGTGGGTCGAGGCGAACGCGAATAGAATCAACCAGGAAGTCTCGCAGCTCACGCGCAAGCTGCAAGGCTCGTCCATGTAAGCAGAGGCGACTTGCAGCGTCTTGATGCTGCAGTGCTGCTGCTAATGAAACCGAAGCGAAAGTAACCAACAGCAGCACAATCCACCATGCGAGTTCTCGACCAAGCGCGAAAGCAGTGGCGACAAAGAAGAGGAATGGTTGGTTGAGGAATTGGAGCACTAACTATCCCTCCCAATCAATCATATCGTTCAACGCCTCTGAGAGATTCCAAGTCAGAAGTGCTGCTTGCCTCTCTTCATTTTACAGTTTAATATCTCCCAAACAAGACTCTGCTTCCCAGGCAACAGGAACACAGCGAGAGCTGTCGGAATGCGGTTTACTCTGGAGAAATGCATCGTCGTGTGGTCATTTCAAAGGTGCTCATATCTACTGAGACTTTGTTTGGACTTGGTTCACACTTCGAAGTGTTCTGCGTATCAAGCGCTTTCGTGAGATGGGAGTTTTCGCATTCTAGCTAAATTCTAATACTTGCAGCAGCAGACGAACGTGGCGCGGTGTGTGTGCATATTCCGACGTATACACGCGCATTCGTTTGCAGCTTCTGTTCTTCGCGCTGAGAGCCATTCCATTCTGGCTCTTGGTCTTTGTTGGTCTTGTTCTGTGCTTCGGCAGCAGTATCGTGTGGGGGAGTAATACTCGACTGTCGTCTTCGAGTGGCTGGGCTGGGTTCTTTTGCGTATCGAAAAAAGAGCTTTCCTCTAGAGCTCTCTTCGATTGGTGGGGGTTCATACTGAGTGTTTGAAGCGCGACGGGCTTCGTTTCTGTGATAGATAAGCGGCTCTTCTTCTCTCTCGATTGTGGAGCTCTTGAGACTACGCCATGAGATCGATCGTCGGCAGCGGCGGCTGTGCGGCCAAGTGCGCAAACGGCTGCGACGACCCTGACGCCGACGAGGCTGGTGTCAGCACCACGCCACCACCACTTTGCTGATGCGTCAACGCCGCCGCACCTGGTGGGATGTGCGGCTGCTGCATCCCCGCGGACAGCCCGCGTATGTTGAGCGGTCGCAACGGTCCCTGCGACGGCAGGATCGTCACGGGGATGTCGATCCGGATGGTCTTTGCCAGGAAGATCTCGCACTCGAGGCTGATCCGGTACGAGCACGCGATGAAGCTCCCCTTGGCGCTCGGGAACCGCATTTTGCCCGCCAGGATCATGTCGATCGGCCGCTCGAGCAGCTCGCCGGAGCTCGGACCATCGCATTTCACCTGAAGAAGCGGCCGCGAACAGATCTTGTCGATCCCGCTCGAGTCCTTGAGCGCCACGTCCTGGTACAGCCGGCACTTGACGCTCTTGATGCCCGCGGAGGACGTGTGGTTGTTCACAAAGATGTCGATGCGCGCACTCTCGCCGAGCGCCAACACGTTCTTCTTCATCGACGCGGCGACGTGGCACGTGCCGCGACTGATGCATCCGAGGAACCGCACGCGCTTGGAGACCGTGCGCTCGACGCCATGCGAGACCAGCTCGTGCTCCTGGGGCTTCTCGCGCACCACGAGGCTGTGCATGGACTCCAAGTCCGAGACGAACCGGCTCTCGACCTTGATCGACGCCTTGAGCGTGTACTTGATCGTCGCGTGGAGCGCCTTGAATTCCCCGTAGAGCGAGTCGGCGTCCACCACACCGGGCAGATCCGCTGGCAGCGTGTACTGGAACGGGTAGAGGTACTCACCGGGCAGGTACGGGTTCGGCATCACGCTCACGAGGATGTCATGCTTGAGGAACTCCTGGTAGCGCGAGTGGTGGTCCCCGCGCTCGGTCCACTGCGCGATCTCTTCGCCCGTGATCGTGAACACCAGCGCTGTGACATCATACCAAGAGCGTGGTGTTAGCGAACAGCGCCTTGCATGGAGTGCCATAGTAGATTGATAGATCGAGACGCCACTTACTGTCGCACTGGATGGTCTCGCTCACGTTGACGGTGATCCTCCCCGTGACCGTCTCGCCCGCGTGGTACTCGCTCTTGTCGACCGCGATGTAGAGCTCACCCTTGACGCCGATCTCGCCAACAAACTGCGGTCCCGACGTCGTGCTCGCCGTGTCCATCGTTGACGCGCTCGCACTGTGTACTGCAATAGTTACTTACAGACTTCGTCACTACTAGCGACGGCGCTTGGAAGATTGGCTGCTTGTTAATAGAGAGAGAGAGAGAGAGGGGCAGCGAGACGGGGTGTGTGTGTGTGCAGAGAACACTTTGCTTTTTGCTGGGCTTATCCACTTGAGCTTGGAGATGGCTGATGCTGCTGCTGTCTCTTCCACACTGGTGTGCTGCTGCTCTGTGTGGCTCTGCTGTTCCGCGTGAGATGATGATGAGATCGGAATGGCAGGGCGGACCTCGCTCGGCTCGACTTGCCTGCTGTCTGGAGGGAGACGGCAGCAAACAGGTGATGGAGGCGGGTGGACGCGGACAAGGAGGAAGGGGAGGAGACCGCGCTGTGTGCTGTCGTTCGTTGGCGTCGTCCGGGCTTCCCGCAGGCGAGCGAGCGAGCGAGAGCACAAGGCGGCGCGGCAACTCTGTCGTGTTGCCTCCTTCATGTGGCGCGATTGACCTGCAGCATAACGTGCGAGTGTGGAATTGTTGATGATGGGCGGTCCAAAAAGTGGAAATCCCGCAGCAGCCTCCACTTACCTCTATCAAGTCTGGCACACCGTCTTATTGTGCACATAATACACTTAATCACTACAGAACCTGCATATTGCAGTTTTCCGTGTCAGTTTTAGGAACATGCTGTTATGAGAGGCGTGTGTCGGACCAAAAATCGGGTTGTCGCGTCGTCACAGATCAGCCACATCCAACTGTACGCGATTGTTGGTCGTCAGTTCAGAAAAAAGGCGCTCGAGTTGGTTTCCTCAGTTGATTGTTGCCTTCTTTTGTATCGGAGGAGATAGATCTCGTCGTGGACCTTTTCGGAGCTCATGTGCTCCTGCTGCTGGGCTTGCCTACTCGTGTGTTGGTTTCTCTGCTGCTGCAAGCAAACCTGCACGCACGAAGCCCAACGTCCCACACTGTGGTGTCTGTGTCGGCATCAGCTAAAGTGGGAGCAAGCCTCTCGGTTGGTCAACTCCCTGACTTCAATCAATTCCTCATCGTCGTCGATGCGGAGATCGGCACACAGGACCACAAACTCAATAGAGCCGCTCAGTTTCTCAAGCGCTCGCTCTCGCCACAAACTCCCAAAGAGCCATTCGAGCCCACACTTGATAGCGACATGATGA
Organism: Globisporangium recalcitrans; assembly: GCA_023333815.1. Taxonomy (NCBI): domain Eukaryota; phylum Oomycota; class Peronosporomycetes; order Pythiales; family Pythiaceae; genus Globisporangium; species Globisporangium recalcitrans. The sequence continues at coordinate 6,050 of JAASFO010000409.1, forward strand.
TGATGGTTGAAACTTGATGGCAGCAGCAGCAGCAGCACTTTGTGGCTCTCGTGAAGCGCAGATTTCCCAGCAGCCACGAAAGCTCGCTCTCACGATCCTGGAGTGCTTATCGGATCTGCTGGTCGTTTATGTGTTTGCTGCTCATCCAGCCTGTCCGCGTTTGAGTGCAGCGAGTGGATTGAACGGACACATGGATGTAGCGATCCCATCGAGCAGCAGACCCATCCAAGCGTGCTGTGTCATGCAAATAGAAATCCCAAGTGACTGAAACAGCTCAGCTCACTGTGTTATAAATATGCGTTTGCGTTCCCATTTCGGACCCAGAGTGATGGAATTAGACTCGAGTCCGTGGACTGTCTATCAAGCGCGTTTATCGATCGAGTGATGCATGCGTGTGCTCATTGCCATCGCCTGAGTAGAGAGAACGGCAAGGCAACCTCTCTGTACCGTGACGCTCAACGCCCAGTAGGTTCAACCTGAGCATCGATCCGCCATTGAACTCCAGGCTAACGAGCAGGGGCAAAGTCTACAGGATGATGAACGCGCGTGATGAAGAGGATCTGACGATCCAGATCCCGCTGCACGACGGGTCTCAGACCGAGCGCTCACGGGCAACTTTCGGCGGCCGGCAGCGCTGGATCTCCGGTGCGAATGGCGGCGGTGGAGGCGCTGGTGCTGGTGCAGGAGCCCCTCCGAGCGGATCAGAGTCGAAGAATGGTGGAGGCAACGCGTCACTGCTGTCGCCCAGAGGCGGCGGCAAAGGAATCGTCAAGTCGTGAGTCTCAACTGCGAAGAGTGAGGGAGTGCCTCGCGAATTGTTATGAGCTACGCTGATCACTGTTGCATGACATTGTGGCTACTGTAGCAAGGTGACTGCGCCATCTGTGCAGCCATTTCTGTCGTCCATGGGCATTCTCGTGGGGGAAGAGACCCACATTGTGGACAACGAAGTCAACGAAGTCGCGATCCTGCGCCGAGTAAGTTGCAGAGGCTCAAAGCTCCCTCTAGGCGTCGGAAGGATTCCTAACCAACTATGGCGCGTGTGGACTTGCAGGAGCGTGACACGACCAAGAACTTCAACTGGCGGAAAGAGCAGGAGATCAAGAAGCTCGAGGAAGAGATGGAGAACATGTCCATGACGCTCAACGGCCGCGTCTGCGACGGTGTGCAGGCAAAGTCCAAGGTCATGAACATTGAGAACAAGTCTGCGGTGAGGCTCTGAGCTGCTCACACTAATAGTGGCCCCTCGACGTGAACCAGAACTCATCCATACCTGCTTTATGCACTATGTGTTGTATGCTATGCAGCTATATGAGTCCAAGCTCGAAGAGGAGCTCGCAGACCGCGGCGTGTACAACCACATGATCCAGCGGCTGACCCAGGAAGCGCTGGTCGCGAAGAAAGCCGCGCTCGAGAAGGAAAAGCAGCTGCAGACGGTCGATCACGAGCTCGCGAGCTCCATGGCGGCGCTGCTGACTGCGCGACAGGAGAAGTCGAGCGCCGAGAATTCGTACAAGCGCATCCACGAGGGGTGGTGGGAGCACAAACAGGAGAACATCCGTGCACTGGACGACAGGCGGCAGGCGGTCGAGCAGACGAAGCTCAAGTACGACATCCTCGAGCAGCGCGAGATCTCGCGGAAGAAGCACGTCCAGGAGGCGCTGGGCGAGGTGAAAATGAAAGAGTCCGAGCGGTTTCGCCACGAATCCTCGACGCAGATGACGCACTTCTCAGAGATCCAGGAAGAGCTCTCTGATACGGACTGGAAGCTGCTCACTGTCGAGACCGAGTTCAAGAAGATCGTCGAGGCCGCCGGCACAAATGACGTCGACAAGATCATCGCCAAGTTTGTCGGACGCGAGGAGACCTTCCGAGCGCTCAAGGAAGAGCACACGCTGGTCGACGCGCGCATGCGCAAGCTCCGCGAGAAGCACAAGCAGCTGAACGAGACGCTCGGCAACCTGCGCGGCTCGGCCGTGAACTCGCGCACTATTTATCAGGAGATGGACCAGACCTCGGAGCGGCTCAAGGAGATCGAGAAGGACGCCGCGACGCTCTCGGAGAAGTTCAACCGCTCGAACGTCATGATGGACGCCTTCCGCGCGTGCGTGCTCAAGTGCTTGAACAAGCTCAGCACGGTGCACGGATCGCTCGACTACGACGACCACCATGAGCTCAGTCGCGCGATGGAGACCCCGACTGCGGAGCTGCTGCACATGGTCGAACAGAAGCTCAACTGCGTGTTGGACGTGATCAACCGCGAGAAGGCAGAGCGCGAGCTGCATCGCACGGAAGCCTCGCTCGGCTCGGGGTCTTTAGATGGCAGCGACAAGAACTCGCACGGCGTTCGCGCACCCGCGCCACACGAGAGCGAGGAGCATTTCATCCTGCGCATGTCGTCTGCAAACACATCCGCGGCGAACGTCCGCGTGCGTCCCAAGTCCCACGCCAGTGCGAGTCGACCGCCAGTCGTCCGCGCGCATCACGACGAGCATAAACACTCGAGTGTTCGTTCTTGCTGCTGCAGAGTTGGTCAGGGCAATGAGGACTCACACGACACTGACTGGTGATTGGCTGGAAATAGATCTTTCTCCAACCTGCAAAAGTAACACATCACAGTTTTGACACACTTTCCTAGATAAAAAGCTCCAAACGCTTTTATAGGAACAACCTCCAGGTTCAAGGTTCAGCTCAAAAATACACTTTTGTTATTTTCTCAAAGAAAGGGCGACTCATTTCATTATCGCGTCATTGAGAGCCATCAAGATGGTGGCAGTCGTGCAGCCCGAGATGGCGGCGGACGAGTGCCAATGCGGCCACAGCCACGGCCCGCAGATGCAAGTGCGTCACCCCTCCTGTCTACGTGTCTTGTGTATCTACTCGCTCTGCATGAAGGGTGTGTGCTCATGTCTGTTTACTTGTGTGTGCGTCTTGCATCTCCCCGTTCTTACAGACGCACTCTGGTCCGGCGTCGTCGCTCGCGCACCAGCTCTGGTTCCCGTGGCGCCTGATCGTGCTGGTACTGCCCTCTATGCGTCTCCATCGCTGACGCTCTCATGGTAATGGCGCGTTTGCTTAACAACTGGTCTGCTGTCGACTTTGTGGTAGAACCCGCTGCCGTCCCTTGCCGCGTTCCTCGTGCTCAACACCGCATTCATCATCATCGGGTACGTTTTACCATGCGCATTCAGCATTTAATCACATGTAGACTCTGACTGTGCACGTGGACTGCCTTGGCTGCACATCCAATATGCTTGCTGTGTTGCTGCTGCAGGTTCATTCTCGGTGTGATCTCGGATGTGATCACGGCGCCGGGCTTGCTGCTCATGTTCGTGCTCTCGCTGGTGCTGGGGCTGCGCAAAGTGACGTCGCTGCTCGCGTACCCGGGTCAGCTGGACCTGGTGATCCGCGACGGCGAAGCGAACTTTGCGCGGCTCACGAAGCGCCGGCTGCTCATGTTTGTCGAGGCTGCGAACGAGCTCGCGGTCGTGCTCGGCGACAAGGACCTGGCGGCGACCAAGCGGCTGCGGTTCCTGCAGGCGCACCAGAACTTCCTGTTCTCCAAGGACACGCTGCTGATGCCGACGCTCAAGTCGCTCGAGCTGGTCGAGCAGGACTGCGCGCTCGGTCCAAATGGCGCAGTCATGCTCTCGGTGCTGCGCGAGATCGTGGCGTTCCACACGAACACTTTGTCGAGAGCCTGCGCGGAGCTCTGCGAAGCGTCAGGTAAGGACTTTGAGGCGAAGCGGCAGCAGCTGTGTCTTGGGAGCAGCCCGCGCTCGTCGTCCAGTGGCGAAGAATCGCCCGAGAAGCTGCTGGTGCCGGCGTTCCTGATGAAGATCCAGCGGCTGCACGAAGCGGTGCAACTCGTGGGACTCCCAGTCACGGAGGTGAGTGAGAGCGTGTCAAGATCTCATTTTCCACGTTGTGGAGGCTGGTGCTAAGCTAACTGGCATTGTCGTGGTGTCGTACAATTGATGACTTCCGTAGACGAAGAGAGACGTGGCGTGGGTGCTCAAGCAGCTCTGCCAGCGCAAGCCGAAAGAGGTGGATGTGATCACGAACCTGGACCTCATGCGCGCCGACATGTCTGTTCGCTTTGTAAGTTGTTGTCATTTCCGCAGAGAATTGTAAGATGGATGCACTGACTCTCTCTCTCTCTCTTGTTGTGATTTGCCTCTGACAGAAAGGAGAGCAGGTGTGGATCACTGGGTACCAGAACCACCAGATCGACTCGATGTTTCTTCCCGCGAAGAGTGGCGTGGGGGAGGATCGACCCGCGGTGATCGTCTGCAACCCGAACGGCGGGTTGTACGAGTTCCACCACTTGCAAATGGACTGGATCAAGTTTTACACCGACCTCGACTGCCACGTGCTCATCTACAACTACCGTGGCTACGGACGCAACGCAGGAAAACCGTCGCCTCGAGAGCACAATCTGGACGGTCTGGCGATTGTCGAGTACTTGAAAATGCAGAGGGGTGTCAAGAAGATCGCAGTGCACGGCGAATCCATTGGGGTGCGTGCAATAACCTCCAGAGTCTTGCCTCTATGTGGCACAGCCGGATCTCGCTGTTGACAAAAATGCTTACTCTTCCTCCTGTTCTTGTTGTGCGCAGGGGATGGTGGCGACGTATCTCGCGAGCCATTCGAAAGACGTGGACGTGATGATCGCCGATCGCACTTTTGCCAACCTGCCCGCGCTCGCACAGAGACTGGTGGCAAGTTGGGCCGGCAAAGCAGTCAATTTGCTGACGCGGTGGGAAACAGACAGTGCCAGCAACTACTTGCGCGCGACTTGTCCAAAGCTGCTCTGCTCGGACCCGTGCGACGAGATTATCCACGATGGTGCGTCTCTCAAGTCCGGAGTTGCGCTTCGTGCCGAGCTGGACGAGCTGACTTTTGATATCCCGTCGCTCGCTGCTTTGGAGGGAAATGGCCAAGAGAGCAAAGCGCTGCTTGGAGATGTGCGGTCGCTGATAGAGAGCTGGGTCCCTGCTTCCCTTCTGCCTTTGTGGTCTTTGCCGGGATCCCAAGGTGTTCGTCGCACCAGTGAGGCGGACAGTCGACCTCAACTTGGCGGTCCATTGACGGAAGAGATGGCGCGCCGATTCAGCGAAGCGATTCTCTCAATCGCACGACGCGCGATGCAGTACACAGCGAAACGCGACAGCAGCAGTCAGAAGAAGAACGACAAGAGCGCTGCTCGGGTCGTCGAGGAGAGTGAGGAGGCAGGCACCGTTGTCAGTAGCAGTCACGTGTCCATTTCGGTTCGCTCCGAACACGAATCGCAGAATGTCGACGACGATGCCATCGACAACGCGAGCGACGAGCACCAGAGTATTTTGTCCGGAGAAGCCGTCGATTTCCCTGAAGAGCTGCTCGCCGTTGTGTGGATGCAGGTGGCGTGCATGGACGGCTACTGCGGGCAAACGTTGCTCCAGGCTGCAGAGAGTGGCGGGCACGACAAGATTCGCGCGTGGGTGGCGTCGCTGCTGGCATGGGGTGGACGTGTGGCTCCGAGTCGCCGAAATCTGTACTCTGTCGACCCGTTCGAGCGTCAGGGAATCGCGATCATCCCCGTGACCATCGCGCAAGTGCACTCGATGCTGCAGGACCTTGTGGAGCAGCATCCCACGACAAAGTTTGACTTTGACATTGGCTTTTTGGTGCTCATGGTCGAGTTTCTGTACGACTCGCTGCAGCGGCGCTGGAAAGTGCTGGACGAGACCCGAAAGCACGCTGCTGGAGAGAAGACTAAGCAGCATCTCGACCTGCCGCGCATCATCAGCAGCGACGACGCGCAACTCGGATATTTATTGCCCCTCCACTGCGGCCACAACAAGAACTTCCACGAGCGAGAGAAGCGAGCGCTCGTGGCATTTTTGAAGCACGTTGACTTTTTGACGACCATGGGGGACGACAACGGACAGCTACAGAAGTGAGCATTTGGTTGTGGGCAAACGGATACAAAATAGAGAGAACACCATGCCAAAACGAAAGAATATCATCACACTACATGCACTTTAGTACATCAAACTCACGCAGCGCGCTGGCAGTTCAGGACCCTCTTTCCTCTTTGCCGCCTTTCAAAATTCTGTGGTCGAGGTCGCTCATTCAATACCAGTCAAGCGTCTCCAGGTTGTCTTCGAGGCACATCGGGCAGCTGGCGTCGTCGAGACACGTGCTGTGAAAGGCGTGACCGCATGGGAGCAGAACGACCTCCAGATTGGCGTTGTCTGTTTTCCGAAAAGTGAGTCAGTACGAGTGGAGATACCAGAGCAAGCACACAAAAAAGAATGGACACCAAACTCACCATCTGCGATGATCACGACAGGGAGCTCGCACGCCGCGCACGTCGAGTCGTGAAGCTGCACCTCGCCGCCCCAGTCGCTGTTGCGGTATTCGAACGATCGACACGCCAGAGTGGTAGTATTCTTCAATGGGGAGAGAGCCAGCGGCTTGCTGCTGTCCAGATTGTGCTCCTGGTGCTCCTGGTGCTCGCGAGTCTCTTCTTCGTACTGCGCGCACTTTGCTTTCCACATCTCGAAGCTCTTGTCGTCAATCCCGGGGAGTAACGCGCCGATCTCCAGCTGCAGGACCGCCGAAATCTGCGGCGCAAACGAAATTCCACCACCACCACCACCAGACGCTGAGGAAGCCGAGGACGACGACGCGTCTTTGTACGACGACCAGACGTGCGTGTCCACGACCTCGAGCATCTGGTTCATTTCGTGCATCTGCCGGCTCGTGAGCACGTGGTTCTCGACAATCGTGTGGTACATCGACAGCGGCGTCGCGGCGAAGAGCAGCGGGTAGCGCGACAGCAGGTGCATACCGTACTGCAGCGTGACGCAGTTGAGCAGCGCGTAGATCACCGTGGAGCTCAGCTCTTCGTTGCGATTCTCGATCGACACGCACCTCTCGATCTGGCGCAGCACTTTGAGCAAGATCTCTTCCATGTTGTAGCTCGCTTCTAGTTTCGAGACTTTTTGAAACACGCTCTCGAGCGCTCGCAGCTGCTTCTTCTGCACGATGATCCCCACCAGTTCGTGCATCTCAGCGAAGCCGCGCGCTCTCGCGCCTTCACTCTTCAACGAAAGCAACGAGAGCTCCAGCAACCCTTCCAGTAAATGGTTCTTGGTAAACAAAGCCCAGCTCTTGGTGTGGTCAAAGTGAAACCTTCCCGGTTGGCGAACAATCGAGGCCACCCACGACGCGAGACTATTGCGGTTGCTTTCCTCGAAGAACTTGCCCACGACCTTGGCGCCGCCAAAGCACAGCTGCAGACATCGGTTCACGATCAGCGTGTCTTTCCCCGCTTCGTCTCCTTTCTCTTCCAAGAGCCGAGCCAGGTACCGGAAGTACTTGGACGTCTGCGCGACGATTTCTGGCTTGAATAGCTCACCCTTCTGCTCTTGGTCGTTCCAGTCGATCTTCGCGCCAAAGAGAGATCGTTCCACGTTCCAAGGGTACAGCACTGGGTACTTTTCGACGCAGATCTCGATCGCGTCCTGCGGACATTTCTTCAGTAGCACGTCCAGCAGGTGCAGCAGGATGCAGATTGAATCGCGCTCTCGAAGCGCACTGATAGCTCGCGGGATGTCCTTCTCGGCGATCCAGTTGACGATCTCATCGCAAGCATCCGACATCTCGGGGCTCGACACAGCGCGGTCCAGCACCAGATTCAACGCGTTTGAGAACAAGCGCAAGTTGCACACCTCCGCCGCCAGCTCTGGGTTCAAATACGCCCCGTACTTGTTCACGAACGCTTCGGTTTCATCAGACGTCCAGAGTCGCGGCGCTGCCAGCATCTGGTTCTTGGACGCGTCATCGGCATCGTTGTCCGCCCAGCTGAAGCGTTCCTCTAGATCGAGGGCAATGCCCATCTCGTGGGCGTACAGCTTACTCTGACCTGCGCCACCATCCGACTGTGACTCGGAGTTCGTTGGGCGGACATGGAGTCTGTTGCCAGCAGCACTGATTGCGAAATATATCGAAACCATCACCCGCACCAGATTCCAGTCTCCTCGAGTCAGCGGCAACCCATCTCCATCCACCAACGCTTCGCCACGCGCAAATCCTGACACCGCAGGAGATTTCCTCACGCCATTGCTCGATTTCTTTGCAGAAGGACTCAAACCTTGCTCGACTGGTTTCGCACTTGGATCGAAACAACTCAGCCACAAGTCGATCGTGGTCTGGACTTGAGACAGATCACCCTGGAACAGATACAAACTCGTCAAGCACGCACACACCCTCGTGATCCCCGCAGCTGGCCACAGTCTTTGCGCCAGTTTTCTCGTCTTCTCTGCGGTTGCGGCAGCAGAGTGCAACTCTGCACTCAACTCCACCACCTCGCGCTTGAGGACAGGCTCCAGCTCTGGTGAGAGAGCCAAGTGGCCGCCAACCATACACTTCCGTGTGATTTCACAGCTTGGGGTTGCACCGATAAACTTCTGCAACGCACGTTGAGCTGCACGCGATGGGTTCGGAGATACAGAGTTTTGGCGCTCGAACGGAAATCCGTTTTGAGCTCCGCCATTCAGCGTTTGCACTGCAGAAATGACTGGAGACTGCAGTCTCAGGTCACGAATCACCTCTGCTTTCGTCTTCATCGAGTCTTTTTGGAGATTCTTCGCGTCGCGGATTGCGACATCAAGATGCTTGTTCTGAGGACGCGTCTGGACACTGTGCATGCTGCTCTTCTTGTCGCTTTCTGGTGCGCGTTCACTGGCCGATGCTTTCCCGCCAGCATCTTCTGGGAGATCAAACTGCTGGTCCAGCGGAAGGTTTGACGTGTACTTGAGGTTGGTGTCCCAAATATCCATTGAGATAGCTTCAAGAAGCACTTCGGTGTCCAGGTTCCCGTCGTCCACCTCTCCTTTTGACGACATCGCAATGCGCAGCACAGAGTACTCGTGAGACGTATCAGCACCTTGCATCGTAGGACGCGTGTAGGTTCTTCGCAGCTGGCGAGGATCTGGGTCGATGACAATCGGTTCGTCAGCATCTGAGTACTCGCCGAACATACTGGACATCTGCGCTCGTCCAAGCTGAGAAATTGCGGACGGGTCCATCAAGCTTGTGAGCATACTCGTGCTCGGAAGGTACGTCGAGAACGCCTTCGCCGCGGCGAGCGAGTTTCCCTTGAGGTTCAGCGCAGGCAGCAAGTTCATGTTGTCTTCGCTTCTGCTTTGCTCAAACTTCTTGACTTCCTCCATCACCTCCTCCAAAAACGATTCTCGGTAGTCGTCTAGAACAACAGGCGTGTTGCGCGGAAGCTCGTTGATGTCCACCATGCACGCCTCAATCGTTGAGCCATCCGGCGCATAAATGCTCTTTGAGTATGACTGGAAAGAGGGAGCGAGGACGTCGAAGTACTCAACCTGTTTGTGGAGAGTGCTCCCTGTAGCTAATGTGACGGACTTGTCTTCAATCGACACGGAAGACGGTATTGGCGAATCTGCAGGATAGCTTCCTTGATGTTGAGGTCGATGCTTGAAGATCACTTGAAGAGGCTGAGCTCCCGATTTCGACCGCTCGATCTCGTTCGCCGACATGTGCTGCTCCTCCAGAAGCTTGGCGCTCTCGCACAGGGCATCGAGCGCTTCAGTGAGCTCCACTTCTTCTGGATCTTGTGATTCTCCTGAAAGCTTGAGCCATTCCGTTCGCAGGACTTCAATGACACTTGTGTCATTCATGTTGAACTCAATTGCCAGCTGTCATTTGTTTGTGCAAGATAGAAAATCAGCGCAAGTAAGCATCGGTCATTAGTTTGCGTGCAAGCAGCAAAGCGCGCAATACCTGGACGGATTTCTTGACATCATTGGCACCATAAATATCCAGAAATTGACGCACGGAACAGGATTGAAGCAGCGACACCTTCGGACTTTCGCCGTGCAGAATCACAAGTGTGGATTCGTTCATAATCTGTGAGCAGGCGGAACAGCGGCAGCAGAGACGTTAGATGCGATCACCGAGAATGCAAGCAGCAAAATAATACGTAGCGCACTACCTTCAGGTCGTGGATGATTCCGAGATCAAGGTGCCACTCCACGATTTCCACCGCGATTGGGTCAAGAAAGAAGAGAACGCTCGAGCCGATGTTCCAACTCACGAGGAGCGTTTTGCTCTGTGCCTTGTATTCTTCAGACACGAAAGGAGGCTCTTGAATGAACTGAAAAAGACTGAGTTTGTTGATGGTGAGATTGCGCGGCTGGATTCCTGCAGTGCGAACAGACAGCTTGTCAGCGTTGCCTTTCTCATCTACAGCGAAAGCAGTATCACCTCCCCATTTACCTTCTTCCAATGCGCATTCCGGGCTCTGGATGAACGAAGTCGGGTTCTTCGACAGCGAGAACTTGATAGTGGACGACACAGTGCCGGTCTGCGGGTCTGCAATCCACACTCGACGTCCAGGGCGAGACGAAAACACCATGTTCTCCTGCTTCTTCGCTGGGTCAATCGAATCTTCGTCGTACTTGGTGAAGAAGCACGCACCGTAGCTTCCTTGTCTTGCTTTCGTGCCAATCTAAATGATCGTGGATGTTACAAGAAGCACAAACAATGGGAAGTTTCAGAGGTAAGACGGGAGGGAGGGAGGGAGGGGTGAACAACCAGCTAGCCACTCACCTGCACTGCACTTCCCCCACTTGCCGTGAGATTCAGCAGCAGAACGCGTAGCTGAGACGACACGAGCAGCACATCCGAGCGACCGTACTTTGCCATATCCAACTGCGCAATTCAGCAACAAAAAAGAAGAACAACCATTTGAGAACTTTTCTCGCCTGATAAACGTGCATCAACCAACACGCGACACGAGGAGAATAACCACCCAGCATCATCGACATTCACGCAAACGCACCTGAACGATACCCGTCTCTTCTTTCAGCAACAACTCGGTGTCAGCGCTCCCAAAGATCGCAGACATCCCGGCTCGAATCACAGTTTGACACACAAGCCCCGCATTGCACGCAGAGAACAGTCGATGGCCGGGCTTGTCCCACAGAAAGCACGTGACCGGGAACCCCTGGGAATGACGCACACGCATATGCACAAATGAGTAAGCACACTCGCACGCTCACGCCCTGTGCGATCCTAGTTCGAAGCACTTACAGTATGGAAGTCATGCGAGAACTCCACTTTCTCGCCGATCTTGTTGTAGTCCGAGAGCTGCAGTCCGTAGACGACACCGCGCAGCGTGCCGACCACGAGGTGCTTCTGCATCGGACAGATGCTCAGACACGCCACGCCCACGCGGTCGTTGCTCGGCGGCGTGATCATCTTCACCAAGTGGTACTTGGTCCTCGCGCGCGAATCGCTCGCATCGGCTCGAGCCACCGTCGTCGCGTACAGATACACACTGCCCGCGTTCGTTCTACAGTGTCAAGCGGCATAACAGGTGATGACTCTCAGAGTTCAATAGCCACACGACGCCACACAGCGACACGCTCAGCGACAGCACAGCACCAAGCAGCAACGTACCCACACGCGAGGAAGTTCTCGGACGCGTGCACACACGTGAACTTGACCTTGCGGCTCTGCGTGCTGAGCCCGAGATCCTTGTAGTGCAGCAGCGGCTTTGAGCGGAGCACTGCCGCCGACGCCACGGACGACGCCGAGTTCGCGAGCGCGGCGCCGCTCTCACTGGGCGGCATCCTGTCGCTTGGGTGTGCAGAGCGAGAAAGGAGCGATGGCTTCACGCAGGTGGCGAGAAAGGTGTTCTTTCCTGGCGCGTCAGCAGCGCAAAGTGTTCTTTCTCGTGTTGAAAGCCACAGCAAAATGGAAGCGCATTCTCATTTACCGCTTGACGTCGTCAACAGCAGGTTTTGTACAGAACAAGGTGAGAGTGTCATGCATCTGTATAAAAAGGGATGCGTTCGAGCCGATCTTTGTGGATAATACCCTTATGAAAGTCTGGTTTGCGCCTTGTTCTGGAATTTTCGAGGAAACAGTGTGTGAAACCTGATTGACAGGTGCAAAAGCGCACCTATTCACCAGATTTAGTGTTACAAGTATCAGAGGAGAATGGGCAGGGAAACATCATCCTCAAGCTCCTTCTCGCTTGCTCTCTCTTTCCTCAAAAGAAAAACAATCACTCAGCAACAAGTGCCTGCGAAAGACAGAACACAACGCAGCGTTTGTTGCAGCAGCAAGCGAGAAGCGAAGAGCAGCACAGAAGCACGCAGGCAGATCCCCATCGGACACCAGACATCGGACATCAACCTCTGCTCACATAGGAAAGCGCTCTCCTCACGTACCGTCCACTGCTCTCTCTCACACGCCCACACCCACACGCGCGTGTGTGTGAGCGAGGCAATCGACTGAGCAATACTCGACGGCTTGGAGCTGTTGGTAAGCAAAACACTCTACGCGAGTCGACGCTGCCTGCCTTTGGACGACAAGGGCTCATCGCTGCATAGCGCTTTGAGGAGGCTGGGGATACGACACCAGACGGCGACGAGTGGATCGAGAGATGTACATGCGGTCGGATTTTGCGGCGCTCCGTGTGCGAAAAGACGTGAACGAGGTGCGTGTTTGCACCTTTCGAGACGTGTGGCGTGTTCTTTACTCACGATCTGTGTGTCGTAATGTGCGTCGCTTTCATGTATTCGCGGGCGAATCCAGCTGGCGAAAGCGAAGTTCACGTGCAGTCAAGCGAAGACGCGAGTGGACTTCCCCGATGGCGCGGACAACATGCTGCGCCTGATCTTCACGATCTCGATCGCTGATGTGGCGGGACCGTATGCGAATGGGGACTTCACGTTCTTTGTCGAGATCCCGAAGACGTATCCATTCCACGGTATGAGCTGTTTTTGCGATGCTGATTCTCTCATTCGATGACTTGTTTGTGCGACGCTTCGAAACTCGCTTGCTGACGATGTATTTATTTCCCCCTTTGATGTGTTACAGCTCCAAGCGTCACCTGTTTGACGAGGTGAGTGGACTTATAAGCTAACATATCATGCTCTGAGACTGTACTCACTCCTTCATTTTTGTATCTTTCGCAGAGTGTGGCATCCAAACATCGACGTGACAAATGGCAAGGTGATGATGCCTATCCTGGGGAAGGACTGGCGTCCAGTCCTGAGCATCAACACTGTCCTTCTGGGACTGCAGGTAAGGATCTCTTCCCGTCTCATGCGATAGCGCTCGCATACGCAGCCTGACACTGGCATTGTGTTTCTTGTGTGTTCGTACAGCTCATTTTCTTGGAACCTGGGATTGATTATGTTTTAAATCCTGCAGCGGCCGAGAAGCTGCACGCAAGTCCGGCGCTCTTCAAGAAAGAGGTATGCTTTGAAACCCTGTCGTTCTGATTCCCTCGGAGGCTGTTGCTAATGTGTTTTTGCTGTCGTACATGTTTCATTCTTCAACAGGCTCAGCAGATACTGTGTGGGGGCAAATACTATGGCATCGATTTCCCTTCTCACCCGCGGCAGCTCGAGAAGCGAAGACAGAGTTGGGGCTTGCGGGTCAAGCGTGGGCGGGATGAAGACTCGGATTGCGACGTGGAGAACACCAATATGCTCCACCAAGGAACGGAGTTGATGCATTTCGAAGCGAATGCAGCCTGGAAACGAAAGCGCTGCGAATAGGACCGACGTCTTTCGATGTTCTTTGCTACGAAACCTTCCCGCCAGCGCCGTTCACCAGCGTCGACGTGCTTTCCCACTCTGCTCGCCCTTCATGGCTGCAAGGCTGGCTCCACTCCGACACTTTCGACGAGGATCAGCAGGACGATCTCCTCTCGCTGCCGTGCGTGCTCTTCTCTCTTCTCTCCCCAGTATATTTAAAACATAATCCATTAACGCAAAAGCAAAAGCGAATCAGCCAGAAAAGAAAAAGCAAACGTGTCCAAGCAGCTCGCATCAACCTCCACGAGCAATTTCCTGCACTTTGATCATGAGCATCAGGTTTCAAGATGATGTTTCTCTTCTGTGCAGTCAATAATACCCCAGGGACACTACTCGATTCGTCATATCTGATCCCGCTCAGATGTTCATTTGGTCCAATCATTGGTCATTGATTCGAATAGGCAAAAGGCACAGTGACAACAACAACAATGGCGGATGCGGCAATGGCGACAGCAACAAAGGTGGCGACCGAGGCGCAGGTCTTCACGCACCTCAAGAACGATCTGCAGTCGACCGACGAGCTGGTGGACGTGCTCGGCGACGAAGCGGCGCTCTTCCAGCGCTCCATGTACAAGAACCACAGCCAGCACCGCCGCGCGTTCTTCTTCCAGAACCTCCAGCAGGTCCGTCCGTCTGCCAGTCAGCTCTTTCGGAATGAGCGACAATGGCTCACCCTTGGCAGTGACTAACACTCTCCTGCGATGCATCCCACGTGCGTGTTATTAACGTGTAGGTGAAGCGCTGTCTGCGTGACATCAAGCTCAGCAGCGTGAAGGAGCTCTTTCGAGAGGTGAACAGCGTGCTGGCGCAGCTGGAAGTGCAGCCGGACATGCACCACGTCTCGTGGAAAGTGCTTTCGTCCGACCTGAAAGTGCAAACCGACGCGGTGCTGCGCAAACTGGTGCTTGTTGCGACAGACTCTTCCGAGGTATGCCTCTCTCTCTCTCTCTCTCTCTGCATTGTTGTCCTTGTCCCTCCTATCTGCTAACCTATCTTGGTACTGATCGAATTGTGCGCGCTCTGGACTGGCTGGTCCTGCAGGTCATTGCTGCTGCTCAAAAGGCGTACAAAGGCTTGTCGGCGCAGTTCGCGATGACGTACTTCATGCCGTTCACGCTCATGATGAACGCCATCCTCGGCCGCATCTCGCTGCTCTTCAAGACGCTGCTCACGCGCGCGATCGAAGCCCACGGCGCCATCGCGCTGCTCTATTTAAACGAAGTCACCAAGGCGAACCCGCTTCGCGCCAAAGTCACGGCGGTGCAGCTCCGCGGCTACCAGATCCCGCCAGAGGTCATCCAGATCGCGAATGTCTAGCCGGTACAAAAGAGGACACGACCGAGCGACACTAGAAGATACCAGACAAGCGGCAGCAGGAATGAGAAAATCGCATTGGCAATAGACGTACAGAGCCTGCACATTCGCCCAATTAGTACAGTTAGTTAGCTTGACACTGCTACTGTAGTGACGGCCATCTCGCCCTCTTTTCGTTCACACAAGTAAAATAGACAGAAACAGTCACAATGGCTTCTCTTCACACGCTTCACGAGGAGTTTGGCGGACTCGGGTACCCGACGACCGACTTGTGGAACTCAATCACGCCCTAGCAAAGCAGCATGCAGAGGAGTTCATTAGCACATCGTATATCGCATTGAGTGGGAATGACGGACTTCCTAAGTATCATATTCGCACCTGGAGACTCAAATCGAGCACGCGCGTCGTCATGTCTTCGTCCATTTCCACTTGGACCCCAATGCTGCGCGACGCAGGAGCTACTTGACAGCATCACGATTCGCGCATTTGAATGCATGTCGTTAGGACATACGCGCACTTGCATGCATACTGCACACAACAGCGTGGAGATGCTTGGAGGAGGGAGTGCGCGGTCATTCAAAACGACACGTACCAGTGCACGTGCACGATTTCTTGGGGAGTCCGCAGCGCGCGCACTTGAAATTCGTTGGCACAAGCGGACACACGTGTCCTTTCTTGGGCTCGCCGCACTAATATACATCAGTTCCATAACGCAGACACGCACACGCACATGCACTAATCAGCATTCGAGCCAGCAGCAGCACAATATTCCTACACAGACAACCGCACCTTGCTGCATCGGTAGTTGCCTCGATTCCGGTTCTTCGCCGCGAGGTCGCTGGCTTCGTCCGACATGCCCAGTGACGCCTGCGCGTAGCGCTGCGGGTTGCCACTAGCGTCCATGGCGCCAGCGTCAAAGCCCGGCATGTCGTGCAGCTGGCTCATGTAGCCCTCGTTCGGTCCGACCATCGTCCCCATCGCATTCATGTCGTACTGGAGCATGTCGCTCACTGAAAACCCTCCCCATCGCACACAATAAATGAGAGAGCGAGAGCATTAGTGGGCGGTATAGATAGACAGATAACAAGCGATGCGAGCTATAGCGAACGCACGCGTGGGGTCCATGTGCATGTTGTTGGCGTTCATGGCAGCACTCGATTCTCTCGCCTCAGACTTCCGCAGACCTTTTCGCTCTGATGTGAATCACAAGCGTCACAACAAGAAAAAGGGTCATAGAGGGTCATGGAGGGTTACAGGGTGTTGGATGATGTCGTTTGAGACAATGAGTGTCGTCAAGTGCGTTGTGGTGTGTCATGGATGCCTGATCATGCGACTTTTATGGAATCTGGCTGGATATCTACGTACATTTCGCAAGATTAGTGTCCATGAACCCAAGCTCAGGATCAGTCATCCATGACACACCACAACGCACTTGACGACACTCATTGTCTCAAACGAC